>VDFB02173768.1:254591-275211 GCA_007258455.2 Sequoia sempervirens
GTACAGCGCCATGAAGGGTGACATCACGAGATACGGTGTATGGAATGTCGAGTTATAGCAATACTCACACATATGTATCCATTTGACCCGCCTTACGCGCTGCCACCTTTATGTAGTTTTGGGGTAACCTTCCACCCACTTGTTCACAATCTCCGTCTGCCCATTAGTCTGCGGGTGGTAACTAGTGCTCGGAGTGAGTTCGGTCCCACAAAGTCTGAATACCTCCTGCCAGAAGTTACTCAGGAACCTACTATCTCTGTCGCTCACGATGCTCTGAGGCAACCCATGAAGTCTGAATACCTCGTGAAAGAATACCTCTGCTACCTGTGTAGCTGTGTAAGCCGTGGTGATCGGAAAGAAGTGGGCATACTTTGTAAGTTTCCATCCACAACTACACAATGTAATCACTTTGGCTTTAGGTGTTCGTGATAAAGTCCATCGACAGGCATTCCCACTTCCTGTCAGGAATCGGAAGTGGCTGTAGTAAACCTGCCGGGTACGTGTTCTCCTGCTTGTTCTGCTGACAAACAGGGCACTCACGCACATATTGAAGAACATCTCCCTTGAGCCCTTTCCAAGTGAACCTCTCCCGTATCTGCCTGTAGGTCTTGAAGTATCCGGGATGTCCTGCTGTAGGCATGTCATGAAAGGCCCGCATAACGATGTTCTTCACCTCAGAACCTGGGATCAAAAATATCCTGTTCTTGTAAATGATCAAGTCATTTACAAGCGTATACCTGGTATCAACTGCTGATCCCTCAACAATGCTGGAGGCCCAACTATCCTTGGCATACTCTGCCACTATCATATGCCTCCAACCCTCCGAAATATGAACCATAGTGCTCAAGTACGGTCTACGTGAAAGTGCATCAGCCACTACGTTCTGTGTACCTTTGATATATGAGATATCAAAGTCATAAGCCTGCAACTTATTGACCCACTTCTGCTGTCTGTCATTGAGATCTCGCTGCCCCAAGAAGTGTCTCAGACTGTTATGATCAGTCTTAATGCAAAATTTACTGCCAACTAGATACTGCCTGAATTTTGCTAAGGCATGCATGATCGCGAGCATCTCCTTATCATAAATGCTATATAGTCTCTCGGGTCCTCTGAGCTTGCGGCTCTCGTACACAATCGGGTGCTTGTCCTGCATAAGCACCGCACCAATGCCCTCACCTGATGCATCACATTGAAGCTCAAAAGGCTTCGGTAAAATCTGGAAGTGCTAACACTGGGCATGTGGTCATCAACTCCTTGAATTTATCAAAGCACTCCTGTGCCTCAGGAGTCCAAACAAATGCCCCCTTCTTCATTAAATCTGTCATCGGGGCTGCATGTCGTGAATAACCATTCACGAATCGGCGGTAGAATCCACACAAACCGAGAAACCCTCTCAACTGTGTCAGGTTTGCCGGTGTGGGCCAATCAATAATGGCGCGGATCTTTTCAGGATCCATGCGCACTCCATCTGCACTGATAATATGACCTAGATATAGCAATTCGGTCATTCCCAAGTCACACTTGGATTCCTTGGCGTACAAGGACTCCCTCTCCAAGATACTCAACACTGTCTCCAAATGAGCTAAGTGCTCCTGCCATGTCCTGCTGTATATGAGAATATCATCAAAGAAGACCAAGACGAACCTCCTCAACTGTGAATGAAAAACCCGGTTCATCGTGGACTGAAATGTAGCCGGCGCATTAGTGAGCCCAAATGGCATCACTACGAACTCAAAGTGCCCACAATGACATCTGAACGCCGTCTTCTCTATGTCCTGCTCTCGGACTCTGATCTGATGATATCCCGACCGTAAATCAATCTTAGTAAAGTAACATGCCCCATGGAGCTCATCAATAAGCTCGTCAATCCTCGGTATCGGGTATCTATTCTTGATTGTCCTCTTATTCAGGACCCTGTAATCAATGCACATACGTAACGTTCCATCCTTCTTCTTCACCAAAACAACCGAAGAAGCGAACGGTGATTTGCTTGGTCGAATGTGACCCATAGCAAGTAACTCCTTTATTGTCTTCTCGATCTCATCCTTTAATCTTTTAGGATGCCTGTAAGGAGTTATCATAACGGGCTTAGCACCCTCCTCGAGCTCAATAATGTGCTCTATGCCTCTGTCTGGAGGTCTACCTGGCGGAATATCACTGAACACCTTGTCATGCTTGATTCTCAACTTCTGAATGTCCGGATGATATTCTGTCTTTTGCTGTCCCTCCTGTATAGGTGCTAAATGACACTCGGCAGCCCACTCTACCATGTCATGACGCATGAGCCGCTCCATTCGGCGAAAAGAAATTGTTTTAAGGTCGCTGTCCCGTATTGCTTTAAGTATGTGAGTCTTCCCGTCGACCTCAAAACGGATCTCCATGTCCTTGAGACGAAGTGTGACCTCCTCCAATGAATGTAACCACTTCATTCCCAAGACCAAATCAATGTCCCCCATATTAACAACATAATAATTTGCCTTGAACTCATAATTGTTCAAGCTTAAAGGGAGATCCTTAATCATGCGTTCGCATCTCAAAGTGTATCCATCTGCCACTTTGACTCTAATGCCCTCGAACTCCTCAGTGATGAGTCCACGTTTCTCAACGAATCTAGCATCTATGAAATTATGCGTGGCTCCTGTATCCAATAGGGTAATGACCCTCTGTCCTGCTAAAACACCACGAATCCGGAAAGAACCCTCCTGCTGGATGCTAGATAAACGGGCTTCCTGTATCTGAAGCTCGGGCTCTGTCTCTGCTCTAGGCTCTGGAGCCTCTGACTCTGAATCATCGGAATGCTCTTGCTGTTCGGAATTTTCTGATTTGGAGTCCTCATAGTACGCCCACATCACACGATTTGCCTTGCCCTTAGGTCTTAGAGGACAATCGTGACTGGCGTCATATGGTCCCTTGCAGTAGAAGCAAAGCTTCTTCCTGCGTAGGTCATTTAGGGCGTCACGATCGAAAGGTGGAGCTGCTAATTTACCTTTCGAATCATTTTTAAAGTCTGATTTTTCTTTGTTAAAATCAGATTTGTCCTTATTTCTGTTAAAGCCCTTGTTATCCCTGAATGATGAAGAACCTCTGGAGTTAAATCTACTCGACGGGGCTGCTAACTCCATGTTCCGTGCTTTCTTCATCGCCTCCTGTAATGACGGAGGATCAAAGGCTTTGATCCAGCCTCTCAGTGGCTCTGTCAAACCCTCCATGAAGAGTACTACCAATCTCCTCTCTGATATATTCGGGACCATGACTGATAGCTTCTGAAAGTCACCGATATAGGTCTCTAGACTGCCACTCTGCCTCAACTGAGCTAAGTCTCTGAAGTAGGTTTCCGGATCCTTCCTGTCAAACTTCTCAACCAATCTATCCATGAACTCCTGGTATGTAGTGATCCTGTCATGCTGTAAAGTCACCATACCGTGGTGCCACCAGTCGTAAGCCACTCCCTCGAGGTGCAGTGTAGCGTATCTAATAGCGTCTCTCTCAGCCATTGGACGCAAAGTGAGGAATGTATCAAGCTTGCTAATCCAAGCTTGGGCTGTCATCTTACCACTACCATCGAACATCACCAGATTAAGCCTGTTTGTTGCATGTTTTAGGTCATTGTTCTGAAATCTAGGTCTCCAATCCTGTCGACCTCTGTGGTGCTCTCGCCTCTGTGTAATAAAACGGTCAAAAGTGATCCGTTCTCTGACCTCTGGTGGTACTAACTCCCACTCCTTGTTCGCTGCCATAAGCGTATCCGCGAACAACTCATCCTGCTCCTCACCTGCCAAGACCTCCTCGGCCTCCTGTCTCACAAATGTAGGCCTGGTAGGCCTGTCTGCTGTCCGTGAGGCTGTCCTCGGTGCCCTGTGAGACCCTGCTTCACTCCTCTCATCATCACGATGTGGTGACGGTCTCCTCGGAGTACCCAGTCTCTGAAGTGCAACTGCCAACTGCTGTAATACATCATCGGACCGCCGTTGACCTGCACGAAGATCTTTGAGTGCAAGCAAAACCTCTGCATCATCCTGATCTCTGTTATTAGGTGGGATCTCTGTCCTAGGTATATCTGTTCTGTCAGCCCTGTCATTCCTGTCAGCCATGTTTCCTGGCTGCCTGCTCAAACTCTGTTGTCTGTCAATCAGAGCACGTCTGCGTGTGTAATACCTGTGAGAGCCAAACTGTTCTGGCTGCATAAGACTGCTAAACCCTTAGGATGGCAGGATTTAGCTCTGATACCACTGTAGAAACCCTCGTTTCCCTCTATTCTGAATCTGATGATTCTTTTGTGTTTTTTCTGAAGTTTTGATGTTTTTGACTTTTTTGGGGTTTTTGAGCAATATAAGAAATTTGCGATTTTTGCAAGTAATTGAAAATAAATTCAATACAAATAAATCTACCTTGAAAACGATGAAATCAATAGCTAGAATGGACGCCAATCTTAATATAAATCTTCTGAGACAGTTACAATGATATTCCAGATACATGCAAGGTAAAAGGCAAATAAATTAAGAAACCTGGTTTTTGATACAGCAATAAATGATCAGCTGAAAAGGTACGGCTGCAATGAATATTTGTTTTCTCCTCCAGTCTGATGATCTCAAAAGCCTCCAGTAACCCCAGCGCTCCAAGATGATGAAGATTGAAGGTCAGAAGATAGGCGCTTTGGCTCAAGACAAAAACACGCCTTTTCATGCAAGTACGGCCTGACAGAAAGGTACAACCTGCTGCTGTAATAAATGCAATTTGTACGGCTCTTCTGGAATCTCTGGAAATGATGAATATAGGCGCCTCTGTGCAATAACTCTTCTGAATAATGAATATCTCTGATAACTCTGAAGTTTGACTCAATATGAAGCTCTGTAATTTCTTCTGAATGAAGAAATCTCTCAGCTGCAATAGATCAAGTGTTATTTCACACTCTCTGAATTGCTTCCAGTGGAGATGGCTCGTTCCCCAAGGAAATTCGAACTTGAAACCCTAAAGTCTCTTGCTCAGATCAAAGTTGATCAATTTCTCAAAATCAATAATCACCTAATGGCTCAAAATCCCAATGCAACAGCTTAATAACCTCAAAAGTGCGATTTCCTCAATAATAGGGTTTCATTAAAATTCGCACTTTAAATTCTTTTTAATATTTCAATAGTCCCAGCCAAATTTTTATAATAAAATATAATTCTCAATTTGGCCCCTTCTGATGATGGCGACCCCCTCAAATAGAATCACTTAAGTTATAATTTAATATTATAACTTTATATTATAATCGTCAAATAATTAATATTTAATTAATACAATTAAATATTAATATCTCCCTCGTTATTCATCCGATGACTGATCCGTCTGAAGCTGACGAACACTGAAGTGATCCTGAACACTGTCAAAGCCATACTGCTAAAAATAGCAGGGGTCCCACGCTGACTGCCAGGAACTGCTAAAAATAGCAACTTCTGCAAGAAGTCTCCGATCGAGCCCAAACGAAAGCCGACTGATCAAACTCTGCCAACCGAAGTTGAGCCAAGCTCCAAAATGACCCTCTATCCAGTCCATTAGCCTACGAGGGTCGTATGATAGGCCAATCCTGTGCTCTGAGAGATGTCACTGAGAAGGGGACATGACACCACCCAAGTCACCAACATTGTAATGAAACAAAGAGTCATCAATGCTAGCTGTTTGGAAATCATTTTTGCCTTCAATGAGCCCATCATCTATAGGTATATTTTTGACCTCATCATGTGTAATGTCCCCTTCCAGTTGACATCTCTCAGTGCTTAAGATTAGCCTATTTATGTGACCCTCGTAGGCTGATAGGATGGATAGAGGGTCTTGTTGGAGTTTGGTTTGACTTCGGTTGTCAGAATCTACCAGTTTGGTTTTCGTTTGGGGTTGTTCGGACATCATTTGCTTGACTTGCTATTTTTAGTAAGTAAAGTCACTCAACGGAGCACCCCTGCTATTTTTAGCAGTATGGTCTGGTCGTATGCAAATTCAATCACTTATTCTCCAGCTTCAGACGGTTCGTTAATCGGACTTATTTTGAGGAAGATATTAATATTTATCTGTCAAATTAAATATTAATTATTTTGAAGCTTATATTATAAAGTTATAATATTATTTAATATTATAACTTAAGTGATTTTTAAAAGGGGTCGACCAACATAAAGAAGGGGCCACTTTTCAATTATATTTTATAATTAAAAGTGTGTCGAGACTTTGGAAAAATTAAAAGAGAAGTTCGAACTTTATTTAAATGATGCTTTTTTGAGAAAAGTCGACTTCTTGAAGAATATAAGGATTTCATTGGGAAAAGAGCTGATTATGTTATGAAATCGATTTTGCCAAATTCTTCTTCTGAGAACAGAGCCAAGAGTTCTAGTTTTCATCCTGCATTGGAGAATGAACCATCTTCAGTGTCTGTAGTTCAGAGGCTGTGAAATACCAACTGATTTATTGCTTATCGGAGAGATAACTTCATACAGAGGTTATTACAGAGCTTATACAGAGATTACTATTTCAGAGTTTATTCCAGAGATTCATCTAGAGACAGAGAAGATCCTTGAGCGGCTGATTTGTATGCATCTGGCATCCATTCTTAAATTGTACGGACTTCTAGTTTGCTGCTGCAGGGCCGTACCAACAAGTATAGGGCCGTGCTTCTTCATCTAGGGCAAAGCACTTTCCTTTTTTGCATTCTGGCTTCATCAACAGGGGCGCATATTCTTCTAGTATCTTCTGCAAACATCATACGGAGGGAGAAGTGGATTTCTATGATAGCCGTACCATTTCATGGGCATCTCAGGCTACTGCAATAACCAGGTTTTCATCAATAATGTTGTTGCTTTTTAGTTTGCATGTTATCAGATCTCAGATGTAATAAGGCTAGAAGATCAATAAACCTTTTGGCATCAATAGATCAAGTAGTTTCCATCATTTTTAGACTTGTAGTATTTTATTTAATTTTTACAAGCAATTTCTTTCAAAATCGCATATCTTTTGTTTATGCAAAAAACACAAAAAAAAAATGAAAAACGTTCAAAACAAGCAAAATCAAACAGATTCAGAAATCAGTGAGAATAGGGGTTTTTACAGTGGTATTAGAGCTAAATCCTGCCATCCTGAGGGTTTAGCATTCTTATGCAGCCACAAGAGGTTGGGCCTCACAGATATTACACTCGCAGGAGAGCCTTGATTGACAGGGAACAGGGAGTGAACAGGCAGCTGGGTACCATGGCTGACAGAACAGAGATTCCTTGAAACCCTAGGGATAATGATGATGTAGAGGTCCTACACACTTTTAGAGATTTACGGATAGGTCAACAACAGGTTACTGATGTACTACAGCAGTTGATAGTGGCAATACAGAGGATAGGTACGCCGAGGAGACCGTCACCTCATCGTGATGAGAACAGGAGTGATGCAGGTTCACGGAGAGCACCTAGGACTATTTCACGGACAGCAGACAGGCCCACCTGGCCTACTTTTGTGAGACAGGAGCCCGATGAGGCTATTGCAGATGAGGAGCCTGAGGGAATGTTCGCTGATACTCTTATGGCAGCGAACGATGAGTGTGAGCTACTGACACTAGAAGTCAGAGAGAGGATTACCTTTGACAAATTTATCACACAGAGGAGAGAACATCACAGGAATCGACAGGATTACAGGCCTAGATATAACAATAATGATCTGAAGCATGCCACAAACAGACTCACCTTAGCTATGTTTGACGGTAGTGGCAAGGTTACAGCTCAGGCCTGGATCAGTAAGCTGGATACTTTCCTCACATTGCGTGCCATGGCTGAGGATGCTATTAGATATGCTACCTTGCATCTTGAGGGAGCAGCTTATGACTGGTGGCATCATGGGATGGTGACACTTCAGCACGATCGTATCACCACTTACCAGAAGTTCGTAGACAGGCTGGTGGAACGATTCGACAAGAAGGATCCTGAATCCTATTTCAGAGATTTTGCCCAGTTGCGACAGAGTGGCAGTTTGGAGTCCTACATAGGAGACTTCCAGCGATTGTAAGTTATGGTTCCTAATATATCAGAGAAGCGTCTCATTGTGCTTTTCATGGAGGGACTGTTGGAACCATTGAGAGGTTGGATCAAAGCATTTGATCCTCCTTCGCTACAGGAAGCTATGAAGAAGGCACACAACATGGAGTTTGCAGCACCATCCAGCAAATTCAACTCCAGAAACACTTCTTCATTCAGGGACAATAAGGGATTTAATAAGAATAAGGAGAGATCTGATTTTAAGAGTGACTCAAAGGGTAAATCAGCAACACCCTTGGATCGCGAGGCTCTTAATGATTTGCGCAGGAAGAAGCTTTGCTTCTACTGCAAAGGTCCTTACGATGCTAACCACGATTGTCCTTTGCGGCCTAAAGGTAAGGCCAATCGAGTAATGTGGGCTTATTACGAGGATTCAGAATCTAAGAGTTTCGAACAACAGGAGAGTTCTGAGGATTCAGAAGTAGAGGCTTCAGAGCCTAAGGCAGAGGCAAAGTCAGAGCTCCAAATTCAGGAGGCACGGTTGTCTAGCATTCAGCAGGAGGGTTCTTTCAGACTCCGTGGAGTTTTGGCGGGTCAAAGGGTCATCACCCTTCTGGACACAGGAGCCACCCACAATTTTATTGATGCTAGATTTGTGGAAAAGCGAGGACTCATAACCGAGGAGTTCGAAGGCATTCGGGTTAAGGTGGCTTATGGTTACACTCTCAAATGTGACCGTATGATTAAGGATCTCCCCTTGCGCTTGAATAGCTATGAATTCAAGGCTGATTATTACGTAGTGAATATGGGAGATATTGATCTAGTTTTGGGCATGAAGTGGCTTCATTCCCTTGAGGAAGTCACTCTTCGTCTCAAAGACATGGAGACTCGGTTTGATGTGGATGGAAAGACTCATATTCTAAAGGCCATCCGAGACAGTAACGTCAGGACCATTTCTTTCCGACGGATGGAGAGGCTTATGCGTCATGACATGGTTGAGTGGGCTGTCGAGTGCACGTTGACACCTATACAGGAGGGACAGCATAAGACCGAGTATCATCCTGACATTCAGCAGCTGAGAGTTAAGCATGAGAAGGTTTTCAGTGACATTACACTAGGGAGACCTCCAGACAGGGGTATTGAGCACATCATAGAGCTTGAGGAGGGCGCTAAGCCCGTCATGATTACTCCTTACAGGCATTTGAAGCGGTTGAAGGATGAGATAGAGAAGACTATCAAGGAGCTGCTTGCTATGGGTCACATTCGACCAAGTAAATCACCGTTTGCTTCTTCAGTTGTCCTAGTGAAGAAGAAAGATGGTACACTTCGTATGTGCATCGATTACAGAGTCCTGAATAAGAGGACCATCAAAAACAGGTACCCCATACCTCGTATAGATGAGCTTATTGATGAGCTCCATGGTGCCTGTTATTTCACGAAGATAGACTTGAGATCGGGATATCACCAGATTAGAGTCCGTGAGCAGGATGTTGAGAAGACTGCTTTCCGTTGTCATTGTGGACACTTTGAGTTTGTGGTGATGCCATTTGGGCTGACCAACGCTCCAGCGACGTTCCATTCCACCATGAACAGGGTCTTCCACTCACATCTGAGGAGATATGTGCTTGTCTTCTTCGATGATATTTTGATTTATAGCAGGACTTGGCAGGAGCATTTGGCTCATTTGGATACAGTACTCAACATTTTGGAGAGGGAGTCCTTGTACGCCAAGGAATCCAAGTGTGACTTAGGGATGACTGAGTTGTTATACTTAGGTCATATCATTAGTGCAGAGGGAGTGCGGATGGATCCGGAGAAGATCCGTGCTATTGTAGATTGGCCTACTCCGGCGAACCTTACACAGCTGCGAGGATTTCTTGGCTTGTGTGGTTTTTATCGCAGATTTGTGAATGATTATTCATGCCATGCAGCACCTATGACGGATTTGTTGAAAAAAGGTGCATTCTGTTGGACTCCTGAGGCACAGGAGTGTTTTGTGAGGTTCAAGGAGCTGATGACTACGTGTCTAGTGTTAGCACTGCCAAATTTTACGAAGCCTTTTGAGCTTCAGTGTGATGCTTCTGGTGAGGGCATTGGAGCGGTGCTTATGCAGGACAAGCACCGGATTGTTTATGAGAGCCGAAAACTCAGAGGACCAGAGAGGCTCTACAGTATTTATGATAAGGAGATGCTGGCCATAATGCATGCTTTGGCCAAATTCAGGCAATATCTCGTGGGTAGCAAGTTTTGTATAAAAACTGATCACAATAGCTTGAGGCATTTCCTGGGGCAGCGAGATTTAAATGACCGTCAGCAGAAGTGGGTGAGTAAGTTACAGGCATATGACTTCGATATCACCTACATCAAGGGCACCCATAATGTAGTGGCTGACGCTCTCTCACGCCGACCTTATTTGAGCTCTATGGTACACATTGCAGAGGACTGGAGGCATTTGATTGTGGTAGAGTATGCCAAGGATACTTGGGCATCTAGTATTGTTGAGGGATTGATGGTAGACACCAGGTACACACTTGTGAATGACTTGATCATTTACAAGAACAGGATTTTTTTGATCCCAGGATCTGAGATGAAGAACACTATTATGCGAGCTTTTCATGATGTACCTACAGCAGAGCATCCCGGGTACTTCAAAACATACAGACAGATTCGGGAAAGATTTGCATGGAAGGGTCTTAAGGCAGATGTTCTTCAGTATGTGCGTGAGTGCCCTGTTTGTCAGCAGAACAAGCAGGAGAACACGTATCCGGCAGGATTATTGCAGCCACTTCCGATTCCTGATAGGAAGTGGGAATGTCTGTTGATGGATTTTATTATGGGCTTGCCCAAAGCCCAGGGACGGGATTGTATATATGTAGTTGTGGATCGGCTGACGAAGTATGCCCACTTCTTTTCGATCACCACCACTTACACAGCTACACAGGTAGCAGAGGTCTTCTTCTGTGAGGTTTTCAGATTACATGGGTTGCCTCGGAGCATAGTGAGCGACAGGGATAGTCGGTTCCTGAGTCACTTCTGGCAGGAGGTGTTCAGACTTTGTGGGACCGAGCTTACACCGAGCACCAGTTACCACCCGCAGACCGATGGTCAGACGGAGATAGTGAATAAATGGGTGGAAGGTTACCTCAGGAATTACATTGCAGGGCAGCAAAAGGCGTGGGTCAAGTGGATATATTTGTGCGAGTATTGCTACAATACTACTTTCCACATGACCATTCAGATGTCCCCCTTCATGGCGTTGTATGGTTATGAGGCGCCTAGTTTTCTGGATTTGCTACTGAGTGACAGTAGAGTGCCAAGTGCTGGAGATTTATTGCAGGAGAGTCAGAACACTATGAGGGCTCTCAAGGAAAATATTGCTAAGGCACAGAATCAGCAGAAGCAGTACGCAGATCAAAAGAGGACAGAGAGATCTTTTGAGGTGGGAGACATGGTATATCTTATGCTGCAGCCCTATCGTTAGTCTACTCTTAGGAAGAGTGGTTCGGAGAAGCTTAAGCCACGGTATTATGGTCCTTTCAGGATTCTAAGGCGTGTTGGAGAGGTGGCTTATGAGCTAGAGCTTCCGGCGGATAGCAAGGTCCACAATGTTTTTCATGTGTCACGTCTCAAGAAGGCGTTGGGACACCGTGTGGTACCTTCAGCGGTAAGGGAAAGTTGATCTTAGTACCTGAGTCTATCCTGGAGTACAGAGAGAGACAGTTGCGTAGGAGGACTATTAGGGAATATTTGGTGAAATGGAGAGATTTGCCAGTGGAGGATGCTACGTGGGAGAGCGAGGATATTTTGCAGCATCCGAAGTTGAGATTGCTTGAGGACAAGCAATTTCAGGAGGGGCGGACTGTAATGTCCCCTTCCAGTTGACATCTCTCAGTGCTTAAGATTAGCCTATTATGTGACCCTCGTAGGCTGATAGGATGGATAGAGGGTCTTGTTGGAGTTTGGTTTGACTTCGGTTGTCAGAATCTACCAGTTTGGCTTTCGTTCGGGGTCGTTCGGACATCATTTGCTTGACTTGCTATTTTTAGTAAGTAAAGTCACTCAGCAGAGCACCCCTGCTATTTTTAGCAGTATGGTCTGGTCGTATGCAAATTCAATCACTTATTCTCCAGCTTCAGACGGTTCATTAATCGGACTTATTTTGAGGAAGATATTAATATTTATCTGTCAAATTAAATATTAATTATTTTGAAGCTTATATTATAAAGTTATAATATTATTTAATATTATAACTTAAGTGATTTTTAAAAGGGGTCGACCAACATAAAGAAGGGGCCACTTTTCAATTATATTTTATAATTAAAAGTGCGTCGAGACTTTGGAAAAATTAAAAGAGAAGTTCGAACTTTATTTAAATGATGCTTTTTTGAGAAAAGTCGACTTCTTGAAGAATATAAGGATTTCATTGGGAAAAGAGCTGATTATGTTATGAAATCGATTTTGCCAAATTCTTCTTCTGAGAACAGAGCCAAGGGTTCCAGTTTTCATCCTGCATTGGAGAACGAACCATCTTCAGTGTCTGCAGTTCAGAGGCTGTGAAATACCAGCTGATTTATTGCTTATCGGAGAGATAACTTCATACAGAGGTTATTACAGAGCTTATACAGAGATTACTATTTCAGAGTTTATTCCAGAGATTCATCCAGAGACAGAGAAGATCCTTGAGCGGCTGATTTGTATGCATCTGGCATCCATTCTTAAACTGTACGGACTTCTAGTTTGCTACTGCAGGGCCATACCAGCAAGTACAGGGCCGTACTTCATCTAGGGAAAAGCGCTTTCCTTTTTTGCATTCTGGCTTCATCAACAGGGGCGCATATTCTTCTAGTATCTTCTGCAAACATCATACGGAGGGAGAAGTGGATTTCTATGATAGCCGTACCATTTCATGGGCATCTCAGGCTGCTGCAATAACCAGGTTTTCATCAATAATGTTGTTGCTTTTTAGTTTGCATGTTATCAGATCTCAGATGTAATAAGCCTAGAAGATCAATAAACCTTTTGGCATCAATAGATCAAGCAGTTTCCATCATTTTTAGACTTGTAGTATTTTATTTAATTTTTACAAGCAATTTCTTTCAAAATCGCAGATCTTCTGTTTATGCAAAAAACACAAAAAAAAAAATGAAAAACGTTCAAAACAAGCAAAATCAAACAGATTCAGAAATCAGTGAGAACAGGGGTTTCTACATCATGAGTGGTCATATGCATACCAAAAAGGTCTCCTTGATCACTTGTCATAATTTCTCCATGTGAAAATTCTTGAGAAGTTGGGTCAAAAACAAGAGGAGAACCATTTATCACCAAATCTGCAACATGATTAGGTACAAACACATTGGAATCATCACCAACATAAAAACTTTGGTACACCTCACTTGTAGAAGGGGCAAGTAATTCTCCTTTTGGATCTTCACTCTCCAACTCATCATTCTGCTGAAATGAACCTGTGTTGCTTTCTTCATTGTTTGCCTTTGTTTCTTGACCAATGCCACGCTGTTGTTCAAGCCTTTCAGGAACAGTAGTAAGCTGCAAATTATCTTTCATCTCTTCTTTCTTTTTTCCTTTTCTTCTCACAACTTCTTCTGGTCCACCCAAGAACTGATTGAAAGTGAAAACATCTCGTATTTCCTTAGGAAGAGAGAGATATTCAGTATACTTGGTACATATATAATCATGAAACATAGATGCGACCATAGTTCTAAATGTAGAAGACCAACTTCTGTAATCTGATATGCAACTACTGACACCATAGGCTGGTAGGAAGGATTTGGTTCTGATACCATTGGAATGTGCACCCCTGTTTTTTTTTTGGTTTTTTCAAGTTGCTGTTTTCAATGTGTTTGAGTTGGTTTGTTGGTTTGTTTGTTTCTTTTTTTATTTGTCATTGAGAATGGATTATGCCATGACATCATAAAAGAGTGCAACATAAAATAACAAGATAACTCACAAGAAGAGAGATTTATGCCTTCAAATAATTCTGTTTTACAATCTCAAGAGTTCTGATTTTTTACAAGACAAACAACTGAAAATCACATTTCAGTTCAGACCTGTTTGCAGCTTCTTGACAACAAGCACAACTCCTACAATGACCATGACCCCTTGCTTGAAAGTTTTAAGACAACTCTGTAGCTGAACCTTGAAGAGGTGTCTTTTAATAAAGCATCATTGGGCAGCAAACCCTCTCTCCAAATAGCCGTCCCAACTCAAGAAAACCCCCTAAAGTGGCGCTGGCTGGAACAAGTCGACCTTGGTTTAAAAGTTGGTTTCCCCACCAAAAATTATAATCTAATACTCAAAAGGATCACCCTTAAGAGAGGCTTCCTTTACGGCATTAACCATATGCAAACTCCAAACCCTCTGAGAGAGATGATTGAAAAACCAGATTCAGGTCCCTTTTTGAAAACACCCAAAAACCAAAATAAATCACTCCAAACCTTCAAAAATCCATACCAAAACTAAAAGCATGTAATGAACCGGACCAATTTTTTCAATTTTTTCAAGAACACATCAACCAAGAAGCACCCGTTAAGGTTAGCACAAACCCAAACTAGCAGTTTGCAAGTAACTCTTTGCCAAGAATGCACACTCAATCTCGAGATGAGAATGATGCTGTCATACGGCAAGAGGGTCGTCAGTATCAACTGGAAAGAAGTACAGTGCTGAAAGTAAGCTCAATGCCTAGAATGTGCTTTCCAACCCAAGGTGGGAATGAAGCTACCATAAGGCAGAGATACTAAGAAAAGAAATTACAAATCAAATGATAATGCTAAAAGTAACTCAACGCTTAGAATGTGCTTTCCATCCCAAGGTGGAAATGGAGCTACCATAAGGCGGAGATACCAAGGAATTACAATGCAACTCAGAATGTAAATAGGCGGCAAGCCAGCCTCTTCCACTTATTCAGCGGGAAGTACAATAAAGTAAGAGAAAAATAGAGAGGAGAATTGCTGATAGTACTACTAATCAGCTTACAATATGTTAGAATGCTTGCCAAAGCCTAGTAATCCAAGTTCTTCAATGCTGCAATAATTTGTAAGACTTCCTCAATGCTTGACAAACCTCTCTGGACTCAAACTCCTCACAAATCTGCATTTATCTATGACTGATATAACAGACCAGCAACTGAAATGAAGCAATCAGCAACCCTAGAATTCACCAAAATACTCACAACTCACTCAATACTTGCCGGAATGACATGAGACTTGATGCAAATGAAAGCTATAATGATGGCAATGAAGACTGGACAAAGAAACAGCTAACAAATTGAAGTATTTTTTTTTCTAAACATTTGCCAGGCAGACCAGAATGGTACGGCCAAGAGAGAGAGGCGATTTTGCTTTTAAAAATCCAAATCAGCATTAAAAAATCTACAACTTTGCAAGAATGGTCGCCCCACATAGAGAAAAGGATTTATGCAATGCCCAGAACAATAATATTTTTATTTCATGAGATATGAGCAATTCTTACAATCAGCTATGATATTCAGCAACTCCAAAATGAGACAGAAAATGCAAACTAGAACTCCAAAATGCAAGATACTCAACTGAAAATGCAAGACAAACCTATTACAAACTATCTCTCAACTAGTTGCTATCTTTCAAGCAAGAAGATGAGCCAAGCTAGGAGGCATTCATTCCTCAAAGCAGTCCCAGCACCATTTCGGCAGCATAACAATATTCAAGTCAGAAGATAACAAAATGAAGAGAAGAGGTCTCCTTTTATAGACTCAACAAGGAATATCCAGAAGCTTCTAGAAGTGGCGCCCTAATTTTCAAATTTGAAATAACCTCATTTCCCTCTAGGAATGGCGTCCCCTTCATCAAGGCAATATTTGACTTTTTTTATTAAATTAAAATTATCTTCTCCTCAAAATTTGGCGTCCCATTTCTCCAAGCATAATTTTGGCCTTTAGAAAATATTAAAATAACCTCCTGATGAGGCATTCACCCATGAAGTCCCCCTTTTTAAAACAACTTCAAGTTATATTGCTAGGCCAAGGGGTTAATGTGAAAATATAACATTATTTAAATCAAAATAACTTATCTCTCCAAAAATGCATCAAAAGGCCAAAAATCAACAATACCAACTGAACTGCCCAAAGAGGAAAGCCTGCTGAACTGAAGCCAACTGGACTATTGCCAAAAATAGAATTTACTAAAAATAGTAAATTTGGAAAGTCGCTCGGATCAAACTGCATGCCACACCATTGCGAAGCTTTTTGAAAACCCAGAAAGAATCCGCCATCCAAAATCCCAAACTCCAAGATGTAGCCATCATAACTTACTAAAAATAGTAAGTTCGAAAAGGTTGTCCGACGTAGTTGCATGTCATACCTCTGTGAAGCCCTCCGAAAACCCAGAAGGAATCTAGGATCCAAACAGCCAAACTCCAACAAGCAAAACCCTGAATCTTCAAGAGAACCCTCCAAACAGTCGGAAACCCTAATTCTGCCTTTGACTAGCTGACAGCACCCCGGGGATAGGCCATCAATCACTGAGAAGTGCAGTGCTAAAAATGGGGACATTACAGTCCGCCCTTCCCAAAATTGCTTGTCCTCAAGCAATACCACCACAACTACAGAAAAATTAAGACCGATCCATACCAAAACAAGTATGATCCCTGGTTCCCAAGTCCGTCTCAGGAAAGACCCACCTTGCCAATACTGCACCACTCTGATCACATCAGTGAAAACATCATGCCAATGCTGCACTAACCTTCCTTGTAACCCCAAAGTGTTACCATCCATGATACTCAAACTGAAAGATCTTAAAGGACTAAGATCAATATCATGCAACGTCTCATGTCTAGGATGCCCAGAGTCAACAGTAACAACTATACCACTGTCAACCACAATTCTAGGAAAGAAGAAAGATAGGCTACTCAACTCAAAATCAAATTCCTCAGCATACCTCCATACGGTAAGAAACAGAGTCATGACTGCAAATGTGACATTTGCGAATCTTCTTATAAGGAGGAAAACAATCCTTTCCAAGAGCTCAACAAATTCATACTCATGTCTCCACATGGAGCTACTATGCCTCATCTGAATTATACTGATACCACTATGAAGACTACAGAAAACTCTCATAGTTCCAACCTCATGAGTCTCAGAATGATGAATCAAAGCAAGTGGTAGTTCACTGTCTTGAACCAACAATGAGAGAAAACTATCAAAGTTAACATCACAAACCTCCATAAGATGAAATCCGAGAGTAGGATAGGTGTGAAGGAACAAATAATCTTTGCTGTTCAAGGCTGAAGTCAGCGAAATGTAATCTGATTTTAGTACTTCACACAAGGAAAAACAACAACACCAATGAAATTTCCAAGAGTGAGTGTATGAGATGAACATTGAGTTGCAAGATAACACCTCAAAAATGGTAGGAAAACACACTAGAACAATCTCCAACTGAAATTTACCACCTCTTTGACAAGTAGTGATGGGCAAACTCTCCCAAACGAGAGTAACTGCACAAGTAACGTGGCTGGTCTGCCTCCAACCAGGAAGGTCATGTCCCAAAATCTGCCCTTGTCTTGGCCAAGGATCAACGCCAAGAGCAACCAACTGTTCATCTTTCCAACCCATACTCAAAATTTCTCTCCAATCCATTTGTTGATGAACAAACGGAACCATCAAGTGGCTGGAAAAGAAGGGAACAATACCAACCAAAATGGAAATTTGATCCTTATCCCTCCGAAAGTCCTTTCCACAAGTAATAAGCTCCATCAACTTATGTTGAGAATCCCAAGCATGGATACCCAACTGAAAGTGATTTTCAACATTTTGAAAAGAAATCTCAACGCACTCCCAAGTGCTAGTGAGAATCAGGTGCATTATCTTAAAACTGATGTACCATCCAGTGAATCCTTGAACCTTAACCATGAAAGCTTCAGCAACATTGAAGTATGAAACATAGAGTGGCTTCAAATTCAACTCCCAAAACTGACTAGTATGAACCAAAACATCACTCCACCCAAGGGAGGGATTATCAAGTATGCAACCACCAAGTTCTGGTCCACTTTCCTTCCATGCCTTCTGGATAGTAGGTCTGAAATCTTCACTCCTTGCTCCTGTAATAAAGTTACCAACAGCTACCAAGACTTGTCGCATCAACATCTTGATGCCGGAAATATGGAAATCTCCTCGAATCAACACTTCCCATGTAGAGACTTCATCCTCAAACCCTCTTATGCATTCACTAACAAGCAACCTCAGAAGATTATTAATCACAATTTGTGTCACATCTTCATAGAGTGAAATCAAAGCATCCTTAGATTGGAGTTCATGCTTGACCTCATGCTTGGTCACTTCACTACTTTACTCATTTTTCAAAACAAAGAGAGGATTGTTATAAGTTGCTTCAGCACCCACTTCAAAGACGGGATTTTCAAAGACTTGGAAGCCATTCCTTTCGTTTTGCTGCCCCAAATCTGCACATACAACTTCTAATTTCCTTGTGACGCTTACAAGATCAAACTCCTCTTGAAGACAATCAAGTTCTCCAATCACTTGCTGGATTTCTTCAGCTCTTTGTACATTCTCTTGCTTTGTGAAAAATTTGAAATCAACAAACTGATTTTCTACCTCTGTAAATGCCATTTGAGTTTCTTCTAGCGTAACTCTTGTTGATTCAAGTTCCAGAGAAAGTTCATCAAACTCCCCCTCTCTATCTTGAGAAGCACAAATGATCCTTTTTGCGACTTCAAAGGCGTGATCATGATCTTCAACCAAGTGCATGTACTCGGACTTCAAGGTTACCAAAGAGTTTCTGATAAGTTGCAGATTGGGAAGAGCAACTTCATCGTTCATTCCTCTTTGTCTCTCTTCAAGCTGAGCCTTCCAGTACAACTCTTCAACCAAGCTAAGTGTGTTATCAAACAGGGATAGAGCTTGCACTTCCTTGTCAATGGACACCTTGAATTGTCTGTCCCAATCATGAGAATTCAAAAATGATGAACTGCTAATAGGCTGCAACTGAAAATCAGAACCTTGTCCCTTGTCTTTGCTGCCCTCATTGCTGCACCAACATTCATGAACTTCACCATTGACTAGAGGAGAATGCTCATTATCATAAAAAGCATCATACTTCATAGATTCTTTGACCCCAAGTTTGCAATCAGCTTCTTGAATTGGTAAATCAACCTTGTATTCTAAAACCACTTTAAACCCTTCTTCTTCAAGAGCCCTAAAGTCTTCTAGCTCTTCATCCACCTTATCATCTTCTTGATCAAACATTATAGCAGCATCCAACTTGCTCAATGGATCACAATCGTCCGCTGTTCGGAAAGTTCTTGTAGAGACATACTCTTCTTTAGTGGCTGCAACCACTTCAAAGAGATCATTATGGAGCTTCGTTGAACACTCCTCTTCTTCAAGGACAACTTCCTCTTCAATGGCCACCTCATAGTTTGCAATGAAATCTGATTTTTGATCTTCGTCAAGATCAAAGGGAAATTCATCCCACAAAGGTTCCTTATCATACCTTGGTGTTAACCAACTGGGATCCCAAATGGAAAAAGGTTGATTGTTTTGATCAAAAGAAAAGTACTCTTCATGTTTCTCTTGGAGTGTTGAGTCTTTGAATAGGTCACCATGTAACTCACTTGAACTAATTTCTTCATAAGTCCTTCTCTCCAAGGGCTCAGTTTGATGATCAAACCCACGTTCACCCAAGTCACCAATGTCATAGTGAAACAAAGAATCTTCAATGTTAGTTGTTTTGAAAACTTCATCCCTTTTTCCTTCAATGTAACCACCATCTATAGGTATATTTCTGATCTCATCTTTAGCAATCATATGCATACCAAAGAGGTCTCCTTGATCACTCGTCATAATTTCTTCTTGTGAAAACTCTTGAGGAGTTTGGATAGCAACAAGAGGAAAACTATCCATCACCCAATCTTCAACACGAGGTGGTACAATCCTGTTGGAATCATTACCAACATTATCACTTTGGCAATGGTCATGGGCTGATTCTAAGGCACCGACAGTATTTCCATCTACTTGCTCTTCTTCAGCAAACTCATCCCAAACAACAGTATTACTGAAATCTTCTGCGAAGCCCGTAGCTTCAAGACCCTCATAGGTTGAATCCTTAATAGAACTCAAGACTATGGTTATGTTTTTTCCACTGAGCTGATTTTCATCACCTCCTCTTACATGCAAGTCTAGGGAAGTATTATGAGGCTCTACCCTTAACTCCTCATTTGCCAAGGTATCTTTATCAAGCTCACGATCATTCTGATGCGACATGTGCACCTTTCTATCCCGACTTCCAGACTTAGCAAAAATCTTTCTGATTCCCCATCTTATGTCAGGATCCTTCATTAGCGTAGTCAGTTCCTGCATTAACTCAAGTAAGGATTTCTCTGTAGTCATCTCTCTCTGTACGTAGTGTTTGGTATCTCTGTCACTCATCTGACAACTGAATCATTGAATACTTTCACAGGATGGCAGGATCTTGGCTCTGATACCACTGTAATGAACCGGACCAATTTTTTCAATTTTTTCAAGAACATATCAACCAAGAAGCACCCGTTAAGGTTAGCACAAACCCAAACCAGCAGTTTGCAAGTAACTCTTTGCCAAGAATGCGCACTCAATCTCGAGATGAGAATGA
>VDFB02173769.1:8949-117264 GCA_007258455.2 Sequoia sempervirens
CTTGATCGAGCAAAAAAAATAAAATTGAATTTTGATACATACAAAAAAAGTTATGCGTTATATGGTTGTGCTATGTCTGAATTGTAATAGGTTTGACTTCAAAACTTGATTAAAGAAAAAATATTCAATAAGAAACTATCTAACCAAGTGGAAGCACTAGATATCAAAGTTACAAATCTAAATTTGAAAGAATTATAATTTTATCCTTTATAGAAAAAAAATTATGCATTATACAGTCAGAGTCACTTTTTGAAAATGTTGTTTTCTGAAAAAAAAATAGTTTTCAAGGGAGATGGAAAAAGAAGTGAAATATGATTCAAATTTTTTTGAAAAAAATATATTTAGAATCTATAGACAAAATTTCATGAAACTATAGTTTGAATCATCTTCAAATTCCTCATGGTTTAGCCGCTATAGTTGCTCGAAAGTGAAGATTTAGTTAAAAAAAAATTATTTCAGTGCCCAGTTTGGCCAAAAAATGTAAACCACTATTGTGGGATCACCTGTTACAATGAAAACAATGGTCAGAGCACATTAACCAACTGCTAGTTCGGTCAAGACCCATAAGATTGTATCTCATTATGTTGAAAAAATAATGGGACCAAGATAAACATGATCAAAGATAGATCATTATAGTACAACATCCGGAACCACGCCGATCCAGATCACCAAAGCATTAAAACTGAACCTCCGTCAATTAATCAAGATATGTTGACATCAGTGACAACCATTAATGACAACAATCAACAACATCACATCTCAACATATTCCAACAATTTTCAAGATATTATAGCATATTATTTTGTTTATAATGATCCTAGAGTAAAATTATTCTAGAAGCTAACTTCTACATGTATCAAGTAAGAAGGACAACATATAACAAAGGTTTTAGCATGGCTCCAACCAATGTTGAAAGAATTAATAACCAAATCCATGATTACTTGTAACCAGAGATCCTTGTCATTGAAAATTGATCAATAGTGATATCTTCTCTATATAGGTTAAGAAGGAAACATAGTAAAGGATAGGAGAGTGTCGAATAGGCGGAATACATGATACCAATTCTTCAACAAGGATCAAAAAATAATTTAATAGGATATGCTACTCATCTCCATGCTTCCAATAAACTTATTCCTCCCATACAATAGTTGGAATGTTGTATTGGGAGTGTTCTTCCTCAAGCTTAAAATTTCACCTCTTCTAGTTTCATTTATATTTTAAAATAAGATAATCCTAATATATCACAAGGTGTGAGTAGACAAGTGTAGAATAGTTGTCAAGTCCAATAAATATTTAGTCATGCATACAGTGCTATCAACATTCAAGAAGATTAAATCCATGGATTTAACATGAAAAATGTAGCATATCATAACAAAAAGATCACTTGAAATGAGATAATGTTATTTTTTGATTCAAGTGCACACCATTACTCTAAATTTATTGACTATTGATATTACTTAAAAATAACCAATAATAAATCTCCTTCTATCAACATATATTACACAATTTGAGTTTGAAAATCCTTTGATATCGATTACCAAAATATGGACTCCCTTTGCTATTTAAGATTATTGCTACTAAATGTCATCATTATCAACTGATGAAGTTTAGAAAAGTGGTTTCTAAAGTGATTGTGTTGATAAAGTCCATGCTACTAAAGATGTGGCTAATGAAGAAATCAAATAGTAATTTTTGACAAAAAATTCCTTTTTTTTTTCAAAAATTTAGTCAATTTTTTAGTCTTAAGAAAGCCTTATAGAAATAGATATTGAAATGAGAGGAAAAACAATATTACTCTTGAATCAAATTATGTCATTCACATCACTCAAAAAATAAATTACATTGTATTTCCTTTAGAAGAACATTATTCCTGTATAAAACTATTTACAAGAAGGTAACTACCAAAACTAAATTTATTTATTCAATTAATGTTAGCATTTTAATTTATTTATTTAACTATATTATGACATGTACTAAATTCTTACACCCCTCTGGAGTACTAACATAGAGGACAACTAAAAATTAGTACACATATTATTTGTCACTTTGACGTGGATTTTCTTCATCACTTGAAGTGTGGTCCTTTCCTTCATTCTTCGCCACGTTGATGTGGAATTTATTCATCACTTGAAGTGTGGTCCTTTCCTTCAATTATCAACGTGTTATCTTGTAGCTTTCCATCAATAATATCCCATTCTCTTTGTTTGAAATTCAGTACTACATGCCCTATCTTTTTACAATAGAAACATGTGCCACTTGCATGTTTGAAATTTGTCATATGTTTGGATTTTTTGAAAGAAGTACTAGCTTTTTTTTGTGTAGTTAATGAAACTTCTTCTTTTGAAACATGCTTATTTATCTCATCAAGCAATGTAGATATAATACTAAGTTCTAGACTTGGATTGATTTTGCTTAAGGTGAATACCTTGCGAGATACTATTTGGCATACTATCTTAAATAATGGATTTTGCATCATTTTCCTTTATTTCTTCATTTATACCAGCCAATTGATTTATCAAGGAATTTTTTTTATTGATGTGAGACAATATATCTTCACCTTCTTCCATTTTCAAACCATACAACTTTTGTTTTATATAGTTATTACTGCACTATCAACTTTTGATCCAAACAAAGTATTCAAAGTTTCCCAAATGTCCTTAGAATTTTTTTAAAAATCTACATGATGAAAATAAGGTTTAGATAAACCAAGACCAATTATAGCCAATGCCTTCTTATCTTTTACCTTCCATTTTTGAAGTTCATCTGCATCTATTGCCTTTGGCACTATACCATCGACAATTTCCTAGAGATCTCTTTCAATTAACACTATCTATATTTGTATTTGCCAACTGTGAAAATCATTTCCATCAAAGTTTTCATAAAGACATAATTTGTCCATTTTGTGTTCAATAAAATGTGTGCTTAAAAATAATACTTAAATATTCCCCACACTTGTATTTCTTAGAAAGAGAAACTCAAAAAAAAACTTTAAGCAACACACCTCTTTTCAGGAAGCCTTTTCAAAAATTTCAAACAAATAGAAAAAGACATCTAAAACCTGTTCCACTCCTTTCCCTCTGTGGGAATATCTGTCTTCTATATTATCTTTTTCAAAGCTCCAGAAAAATAATTGTGGCTACCTGGATTGATGTTGGGCAATGATACCTACATATCACTGATCGTGTGCCTATATGCTATCAATATTTGATATGCGTTGGAGGTAGTATCAGATGGAATTTCCTTCTGTGTGTCAAGAATAAGGGAAGAAAATTTATTATTACTTGGAGCACCACTAACAATAAAGAACAAAATAGGCCAGATCTTGAGTCATATGCTGAGGTGGAATAAAGACAAACAGTTGACCGAGCACTCAACTTGCTATTTACACATTTGAATGCTTAATCATTACAAACCTGTGTAGCTTATATTCTACTTGCAGATATATGGCATGCTTCACAGTTTTATAGAATGAATCATTACAAAATGTACATAATAGATTTGTTGAAAAGCTTCAAAGAATTTCATGCAAATGTAGTTGTAGGTGTATTGCCAAATCAAGTGGGTGCAACCCATTCAGTTTTCCCCTCTCTTTTAAAAAAATTGGGATGAAAATAATGAACATAATTAAGGTTTTAAACTATGGAAAGAATGAACAAAATGGAGAGAAAGAGAAGGAATGCAGATGAATGATGGAGTCAAAAGGATTTTACACAATGTCTACATTGATCACCTATTGACGAATGCAAGAATTGAAGAAAACAATAGTAGTTGCACGTGGTCCTCACTGCAGTACCATTGTAAACACCACTTTGGATGAAAGGATGAAAACAAAAAAATGGAAGGAAATCAAAGAGAGGTCCAAGAAGAAACCTGCTTTGATACCATATTGAAATGAGAGGAAAAATGAGATTACTCTCAAATCAAATTATGTCATTCAAATCACTCAAAAAATTAAGTACATTGTATTGCCTTTAAAAGGCCATTATTCCCGTATAAAATTATTTATGAGAAAGTAACTACCAAAAATAAATTTATTTATTAAATTAACAGTAGCATGTTAATTTATTTATTTAACTATATTATGTCGTGTACTAAATTCTAAAAATAAAATATTCAAGTGCTAGTTTTTTTTAAAGTCTTTCCCTTGTTAGAAATTTTGAGTCTTCTTGAACCTAATGAATATTTTCTTAAGTTTTTGAGCTCACCAAAGCTTTTACAAATTTCCCCTGTTTACATTTTTCCAAGTTTATTAAGTCACCAAAAAATTGACAAGTTCTTCTTGACAACATTTTTCCAAGTTTGTGAATCTCCTAGTTCTTCTTGATAAATGTTATTTCCTTTCATTTGTCACTCATGTCCAAATTAAATTAAAACTTTGTAAATGTTGAAAAGTAGAACATCAAATGTCCTCAAGGTTTGTGAACCTTTGAAATTATTAACAAAGTTAGTTTTTGGCTCAAATTCCTAATTAATATTTTAAAGTCCTTGATGTTGGATGGTTCACGAGATTGCAAAATCACTAAAATGTCAAAACTATTTTGATTTCATGAAAATATTCACCTAAGAATTTTTAGAAAGCAAGTGTTAGCCCTAGTTTGAGTTCATAGAACTGTTCAATCATGAACAAGGTTTTAAAATTTTAAAAGTTGAAATAGATGTTTAGTGAATAAGGCGTCATTAAATCATATTTTTTTTAATTAATGAAAACTTATGCATGGATCAAAATATCAAGTTAAATTATTAAATGGAGTTCACTAGATCAATTATTAGTAGCACACATTCAAATGAAGAATCTCTATTGCAAAACTGGTTGCTACTATCAAGTTTTTGTAATTCCTCTATAAATTCTACTCTGTACACTAAGAGATAGGACAAGTGTAGCCCATATTTGAAGTATATTGTGTGTCAATTAGCTTGTTTGAAAACCTTGTGTGCAAACCCTTTTCCTAGTACCTGCAAAACAACATGAGTAAACAAGTTAAACAAGGAATTGCAAGATAAAACAAGGATTCCCCATGAAATCCATTTACAACATTCAAACTAGGAAAGAAAATAACAAAGAACACAATGCAAATGATAAAACAAAAATCAAATCCTAATTAGATGTGCAAAATCATGATCCCATGGGGGAATTGGTGCCAATTTGATGTAAAAATTGGCCCTTTCCCAATTCCTATGGTGCAAGCTTGATGTGTTGAAGATGATTGATCCACTTTGATGGTAGAAGATGAGAGCTCCAAGCCAAAAATCTGCAAAACCTAACTATGATTCAAGAATGATTGATGAAATTTGATGGATATTTAGGCATGGCAACTTTGCTCAAATTGTGGATGATCAAACAAGGATGTGAGCTCTTTATTTATAGAATACCAAGATGGATGAATGTCCAAATTTGAGCAATGTGGGACTAACATTCATCCAATGGCATGATGCCACTTGTCAAGCTATGAATGGGTGAAGGATGTGCAAGATTTGGGAAATGTGCCAATAAATGCATAAATTTGAATTTCAAATTTGTCGAAATGACATGTAAGAGGGAAGGGAAAATGCAATAAATGCCACTTGCCTCAAGGAAAAGGACCTGTAAGATGAATTTATTGCCTTGTTGGATGTACATGTTGACTTGGAATTTTTGAATTCAAATTGAGAGAATATTCCAAAAGATGCCATGTGAGGAAAAAAGAGATTTAATAAATGAATTAAATCTATTTTCATGTGCAACTCACATTATCTAGAGGATGGGACATGAGATGGGATTAAATTAATTAAGGGTTAATTAATTTAATGAGAGGGGTTAGATGATGTGACCTATTTGCCTCCAATTTATGGATTTATTTAAATCAAATAAGAGAGGAATATGATAAGGGGCTAATTAAATAAAGATTTTGATTTATTTAATTAAAGGAAATGGTGTTAAATTAAATCAAATAAGGTTTTAATTTATTTAATTTAATAGATAGACTTTAGGGATTTAATCAAATAAGTTGATTATTTAATTAAATAGGGATAATTAGATCAGATAGATTGATTTAATTAACAAGAGAAATTGACTTAATTACATAAAATTATTTATTCAAATAAGAAAAGAATATGGATGAATTTAATCAAATAAGGAGATTTGATTAAATGGTTAGACCGAGGGATGATTTAGGAATAAACGGTGTTAGTAGTCGAGATCAGATGCACAATGTCAATTGGTATATTTTATGTGTCTACACCTTGCTACCACCCATTGCTAAATTTTTTAATTCCTCCATTTTAAATTTAAATTTTAATGAACTAAATTCACCATAGTCACTACCCATTCCTAGATAAATTCCTTTTCATTTTTATCATAAAAACCTTCTTGAAATCCTCATTAACCTCATTGGTTGCTTTCAAAGCCTCAAAAAATAAAGTATAAATATTATGGACATGAATATTCACCAATTATCCATAATATGTTATCAGAGGTGGGGGATAATAAGCTAGGAAACATTAGTTTAGAATATTTATAGGTGTGAATACAATAGAACCATAGATCTCCCATGGTAGAGGAAACTTTCTCTATTATCCTAGCTCATGTAGGTGGTTTCCCAACTATTGTTCAATGTACAAATTTAGTCCATTCTTGTGGGGAATACTACAATCTAGATATTGAGAAGTGGGGACCATTGATGATAGACAAGTAGCTAATTTGGATGGTCTATTTCTTAGCATTGAACTCTAGGTTGTCACAAATGGATGATATTGCAAATATGAATGTTGAAAAGGGGAATTTCTTCTTTCAAGAAAATAAATATATCTATATGTCCAATATTTCCAAGAACTAATTGAAGGTGCCAAAGAAGGGAAGATATTAGATTTTAAATAATTATTAAAGGTCACATTTAAGGAGGACTTATCTGACATAACCATCCTACTAAATAGGGTAGTGGGAAGCAAATAAAAAAGAAGTTTTCAATATTAGATGTGTCAATTTATCATTGTTATAGACATTATGACTCTCAATTTGTTGATTGGGGGAAGATAATAAGCGATAGTTTGCATGATCAATTGTCAAATATTTAAAAAAAATATTTATATATGTCTTTGTATCTCTTCTATTCCATAATGAGTATGAAGGTATGGCCTAGTCTACAACCTCAAGGAGTTTATCATAATACATGTAAATTTATGATTTTTACCCACAAATTTTGCTGGAAATTAGCAAGAAGGATTTTAAAAGGGTTAATGATTCTTTCACCATACCAATTGTGAGAGAATTGGATCAAAATATTGGGCTCAAAATCTCCCACACTTAATTACCCAATATGGCAACTATATTTCATTCAGTATTCAAGGTTTTCAAACCTTAAAATAGGTAGTTTTGAAGAATTTTCTTAAAATATGCCCCAATATGTAAGTGATTACACCATTCTTCAAAAATGGGTAAGGCAAGGTATCTTAGTGATTCTATGGAAATAGTTATAGTATTAAAAGGATAAACTAGTGGCCAAGGGATACTCCTACAATGTGTGTTTGGAGATCTAGGTGAATTGGAACTTGAATATCCTTTGAAGGAAAAGTAGAAAAAGTTGTCAAAGTTGTCAAGAAGTTTTCATCTTCATGGAAAATCACTTACAAAACAAAATTTAGACTTTTAGACCTGAAGATTGGACATAAAGGAAGCTACAAAAGATCACTAGAGGCTACAAAAATATTAGTCAAACCCTAATAATATGACTCCTATAACCAACTTGGTGCATTAGTCCCAATATGCCCCTTTTTTTCCATCTTTTTGTAGATCCCAACAGTTGATAGAGGAATTCTAGATTCTACCCCGAAAACCCTAGAGTGGGACTAAATTGCCCAACCTAGTGTATTAGTCTTGGTGCAATCTGAGCCAACAGTTTTGAGGGTTTATAAAACTTGTTTTGGCGTCTCCACTCCTCTAGGTACTTTTTTGTTTCATTCTATTTGCCAATATGATTTCATACTTTCAATTTTCTAGGGTTTGTGCATAAATGTTTGCATTTCTCTTTTGAAGCTTCATTTAATGGTAAACCCCTGTCCAATTACACTAGGAATCCACTAGCCATTCCTCAATCAAGTCACTTGGTTGAGGGATATAGTTTCATAATGAACTAAAGCACGAAATAGGTGCAATTCCATCTTTCAAAAGGTGGAACCCTATTTCCCTTTTGTTCAAAAACTACCATGCAATTCTTGTTTGATTTAAATTCCTAGAATATATTCCTTATTTACAAAGTTTATGTTCCTACTATACATAGTTTTCCATGTTAAGCCCCATAAATAATTAGTGATGCATACATTACTATCACCATTCAAGAAGATTACATCCATGTATTTAACATGATACATGTAGCATATCATAACCAAAAGGTCACTTGAAATGAGATAGTGGTATTTGTTGAGTTAAGTGCACACCCTTCATAAAATTTATTGACTATTGATATTTCTCTACAATAACCAATAATAGATCTCATTCTATCAGTATATATTACCCAATTTGAGTCTAAAAAGCCTTTGGTATCAATTACCAAACTATGGACTCCCTTTGCTATCTAAGATCCTTCCTAATAAATTCCATCATTATCAATTGATGAAGTTTAGACTAGTGGTTGCTCAAGTTATGGTGTCGACAAAGTCTATGCTACTAAAGATGCAATTGATGAAGATATCAAATAGTAAAAATTTCTCTTGTTGACATTTTTCCAAGTTTATTAACTCTCCAAAAAATTGACAAGTTCTTCTTGTTGACATTTTCCCAAGTTTTTGAATTTCATAACTTCTTGATAAATATCATTTCCTTTCATTTGGTACTCTTGTCCAAATTTTTAAAAAAAAATTAAAGTGTTGAAAAGTAGAACACCAAAGGTCTTCAAGGTTTGTGAACCTTTGAAATAATTAACAAAGTTAATTTTTTTGGCTCAAATTCCTAAGTAATATTTTAAAGTTATCAATTTTGGATGGTTCACAAATTTGCAAAATCACTAAAACGCCAAAAATATTTTTATTTCATGAAAATATTAACCTAAATTTTTAGTAAGCAAGTGTTAGCCCTAGTTTGAGTTTACAGAATTGTTGAATCATGGACAAGGTTTTAAAATTTTTAAAAATTATAATATATGTTTAGTGAATAAGGAATCATTAAATCATAATTTTTTTAATTAATGAAAACTTATGCATGGCTCAAAAATATCAATTTAAATTATTAAATAGAGTTCACTAGATCAATTTCCATTGTCACACATTCAAATGAAGAATCTCTATTGCAAAAATAGTTGCTATTCTCAAGTATTTGTAATTCCTCTATCAATTCTTCTCTACAATAAGAGATAGGACAAGTGTATCTCATATTTTAAGTATATTGCGTGTCAATTAGCTTAAATTTTTAAACCTTGCTACCACCCACTGTTAAATTTTTTAATTCCTCCATTTTAAATGTAAATTTTAATAACTACATTCACTACAACCACTACTCATTCCTAGATAAAATCAATTTCCTTTTTTTATCATCAAAACCTTCTTGAAATCCCCATTCACGTCATTGGTTGCTTCCAAAGCCTCACAAAATGAAGTAAAAATATTATGTACATGAGCATCCACCAATTCTCCACAATATGTTATTAGAGGTGGGAGATAATAAGCTAGGAAACATCAGTTTAGAAGATTTATGGGTGTGAAAACAATAGAACCATAGATCTCCCATGGTAGAGGAAAATTTCTCTATTATCCTAGCTCATTTAGGTGGTTTCTAAACAATTTTTCAATACACAAATTTAGTCCATTCTTGTGGGAAACACTACAAGCTAGATATTGGAGGATTGAGGACCATTGATGATAGACTAGTAGCTAATTTAGATGGTCCATTTCTTAGCATTAAACTCTAGGTTGTCACAAGAGATGAGTTTGCAAAAATGAATGTTGAAAAGGGGAATTTCTTCTTTCAAGAAAATAAATATATGTATATGCGGCCCAATATTTGCAAGCACTAATTGAAGGTACCAAAGAAGGGAAAATATTAGATTTTAAAGAATTAGTAAAGTCACATTTTAAGGAGAAAGTTTATTTGACATAAACATCCTAGTAAATAGGGTAGTGGGAAGTAAATAAACAAAAAAATTTCAATACTAGATGTGTCAATTTATCATTGTCATAGGTTATGCATCTCAATTTGTTGATTAGGGGAAGATAATAAGAGATAGTTTGCATGATCAACTGCTAATCTTCTAAAAAGTTAATATTTTTATGTCTTTATATCTCCTCTATGTCATTATGAGTATGAAGGTATGGCCTAGTTCAAAACCTCAAGGAGTTTATCATAATTATACATGTAAATTTATGATTTTTAGCCATAAATTTTGCTTGAAATCAACATGAAGGATTTCAAAAGGGTTAATGATTCTTTCACCATACTAATTGTGGGAGAATTGGATGGAAATATTGGCTCAAAATCTCCCACACTTAATTACCCAATATGACAACTATTTCATTTATTATTCAAGGTTTTCAAACCTTAGAATAGGTAGTTTTGAAGAATTTTCTTAAAATATGCCCCAATATGTATGTGATTATATCATTATTCAAAAATGGGTAAGGTAAGGTATTTTAGTGATTCAGTGGAAATAGTTAGTTAGAGTATTAAAATGCTAAACTAGTGGCCAAGGGATACTCCTAGAGAGAGGGAGTTGATTTATTTGAAATATTCTCTCCAATTGTTAAGTTATCTTCTTTTAAATTTCTTTTATCCATTGTTGTACATTGTGATTTTGAGATTGAGTAAATGGATGCTAAAAATACTTTCTTGCATGAGAATTTTGAGGATATTTAGATACAAAAAATTAATGGATTGACTTTGAAAGAGAAAAAAATTGGTTTATAGACCTTGAAATGATAATTGTATGGTCTAAAATAGTCACTCATGATGTTGTGCCAATTTTTTATTTTTCTACATTGATTTTGAATTTTTTAGGAGTGAGTAAAATTATTATTTTTATGTTGATATTATTTACATGATTCAGTACTAATTATTATCTTGTTTTGATGATATGTTGCTTATTGTTAATAGTAAGGTGATGATTATGGATCTCAAAATTTTTATCTTAGGAATATCTGAAAGGAATGAATTGGGGACTATGAAGTATATTCATTGATGGAGATCAAAAGAGGTCAAGTACAAAAAAGCTTTGGTTGATTTAGAGTAATATGTGAATACTATTAAATGTGACAATTTTGTATACATGACTATAAACTAGTGAGTATTCCATTTATTTTGGTACTAATATTACATTATAAATGTGCCTTAAATTTGATGATGATTCTGATGGAGTTTCTAATGCATCTTATGCTTGCGACATGTTTGTAGTTTGATGTACATAATAGTTGGCACTATATATACTAAATATTGCCTAAATAATGAGATTTTTTTAGTAGATTTATATCTAACTCTGGTAGAGTGCATTGGATTTTTTGAAAGAGGGTATTTAGATATTTGGTTGGAAATTATAATTGCTATTTATGTTATCATTGTACTAATGACATGGAAAATTCATTTGGTATGTAAGGATTTATTGATATAGACTAGGAAAGTGACATTAATAGTCGAAGCTCAATAAGTAGCTTACATTTTCTCTATTTGAAGGTGGATTAAGTTGGATGAGTACAACGTAGACCATGGTTTATATGTGTGGAAATAGAGTATATGTCTGCTACACATGCCTCTAAGGAGGTAATTTGGTTATAAAGACTTGGTAGAAGTATTTATTTTTTATGAATTATACTTGTGTCTAATTTATCATTTATAGGAAATAATAATACACATTCACAAAAAAGTGGGAAGATATAAAATAACACCCATAAAGTCCACATGGGTCTAACCTCTAGATAAAAAAACTCAGAAACAATATAAAGCTTCTAGGTCGAAATATCAGTAGTAGAGGGGGGAAGAGGTGGGTTTCAGTCACCTAAAACAAGTATTCATTTTGATTACAAGAATTTTATAATTAGATATGATATTCAAAGTGCTATTTATTGGGCTACAAACTTTATGTATCATTTTCATATAAGAATGACATTGTTTAGTATTACTTTGTGTGAGAAATGATTGAGAATGGTAGGGTCTTGTTAGAATGGGGTTTGGTTCTTCCAATAAAGTGAATAACTATGAAATTTCTAAGTATGATATGCCTAATATGGTTAGAATTTTGGATTTTGAAAATACACATGTGATTATATAATTCTTTTCATTTTCCCTAATGTGAAGATAAAATTGCCAACACACCCTATTTATGAATCATATAGTCTAGTCTTAAATTATGAATATATTTATAATGGAAGTATTAAATTTTGTGATTTGTATGTGCTAATTGGTGAGTCTCCAAGTATTGAAAAGTGATATACAACTTAACTTATTTATTGTTTATGTTGGAAGAATACGGTTTTTTTCATTGATATGTTTATTGGAAACATGAACATGAGGTATGAGTATAAGTTGTACAATATGTAAATATAGTGTTGTCATTAATGTCAAAATTGTGTTGTGATAAGAAGACCATGGTGTAGAATATCTTGTGTAGCTTGACCATGCATGAAGATGGTAATCTAGTTCTTAGTTGTAAGAAAGTTTGATTCAGTATAGATTGTTGAAGTGGAAATTGGCTAAGTGTCAGGATAGTGTTTTCAATGTACAAGACATCTGGTAATTTGGTTTGCATTGGTCTACCTTGAAGAATCTTACTTTGCAGTTACAGTGTAATTTTGTTGGATATTAAAATAGTCTAAATCTATACTTTTTTTGAATGCACACAAGAAAAATGAGAGGGTGGGTGAATTAGTTGTACATTAAAAAATCCAAAACCCTCATAAACATTCAGATTCATATCAACTTAGTTAACTATTAATCTATTAGATTGATTTAACATGAAAGCAAATAACAACAATTGAAACACACCAACACCATGCATAATAGAACACCAGATTTACATGGAAAACCCTAAAAGGAAAAAACCATGGTGAGGATTGTCTCACAATATAAATTAATTGCAACACTAAATACAAAAGGTTCACTATTGGAGGGCTCATTTCCAGATTATAAAAAATAAGAAAAGAAGAATGTTATAGTGAGAAATCCATCTCAATCCAACAAAGGAGTCCGCCACAACATCACCAAAACATTCACATCCTCTCTAATGATTTTAGACAACTTTTGCTCACTACTTCCAATGGTCTAACTCATTAAGCTCATACAACACTTCACAAATTTGTACTTCAAAACTCTACAATTCACATCACACCTTTTTTCAACATAATTCTCCATCAACACAATACTTATTTATACCTTCTTCAACCTTGAAAACATTATTCAAGGTTGAATATGCACCTCAATTGTGCATATTCAAATTAGGTCGGCACTAAGAATTCCAACATTCAAATAAGGAACAAAAGTGGACCACAGCACATCTTAACTCAAACCCACAATATACATCAAACCATGCTTCTACAATCATTGAAGCAAATCCACGATTAGTGTAAACACCCAAGGTCAGCCGAACCAATGTAAACACCATTAACATTTAAGTACACACTTCCTCAAATACAAAAATGACTCATGGACCACACACAAATCTTATGCACAATTTGGAATATTCCACAAGCACTCTAAAATCTAACAACTTTCACCTAAATAATGCACATACCTAGTACACTTAGTCAACCTTCCATACATTATAACTTAAGAAATCAAATGGTGAAGCACCAAACCATTAACAAATTCAACTAAAGGTAGATATAAACCTTATCAACATGATTCTAGAACTGTAAGACCAAAAACCAAATTGCAAAGAAATGTGGTGCAAAGTCATTTCTCCTAGATAGTACTGCATTATAGTTCACACATTGGTGAACACAACTTCTTCTACATAGTGATCTAGACCAAGAAATTCTGGATATAGAACCTTTGAATACCTTTGTCCAACATATCCAAACCACACAAGAAAATCTTCAACATAGAAGAAATGCAGATCAAAAGCAGAACACCACACTATATACTAGAATACCTTTACAACACATTGTTTCCTCTTTTATTCAATTTTTCTCAAAATCACTTGGAAACCAAGCACCCAAGACACATAATCCTCATCTTTAGTACTTCCTTATCATTACTAAACTAACTTCAACTCAATTGTACATCCATAAAAATAAGCTTATCAAAGAAACACTAGAGATTGGCACTAGTAGCACTTACTAATGGCAACATAATGAAACTAATCAAAGCATCATCACAACTTCTCTTCAATCACTAGTTGGCATTAATGTCAATACTATGAAAATAAGCTAGTTGACGTGAATGACAACACCAAATAATCATACTTGCAACAACATCCCCCTTTATCATTGATGGTAATACATGATGTGAAAAACCATCAACAACAACAAACAACTCTAATAATTAACATATTTCTCTATACCAAATTCTCTTTCTTTCCCCCCCTTACATCATACGCTCCTTTTTCACATTACTCTCCTATTTTTACAACTAAAAACTTTTCATATCATTTTTCTTTCCCCCTTTGACATTAATAGAAAAGGGAAACATATTTACACTTTCCCCTTTTGACGTCAAACATACATACTTTCTCTCTTTACTACTCTGCATACTCCCCCTTAGGAGCACACATAAAAAATTACTAAACATTAATCACTACACATATCCTTTGACACAGTTAACAAAGGACAACACCAACCCACATCAACACTAACTTCCTTTGACTGCAACAACCAACAGAGAACTACCTACTCCCCTTGAGAGGTAGCCTCCAACATCAATCTAGAACAAGGAATAAATGTTGAAATCCACTAGACTGATGCATATCCTTATGCATCTAGTTCAAATGAGGAGGGGTAATAACCCCTAACTTCTCCTGAAGAAACTCAAAAGTATCCTTAGGAAGAGCCTTAGTGAATATGTCAGCAACCTGATCCTTTGTAGGCACATACTCAAGCTTCACTTCATTCTCTGCAACTTTCTCTCTCAAAAATTGATACTGGATTGAGATATGTTTTTCCTTGAGTGCATCACCAGATTCTTTGGAATGTTAATAACACTTGTATTATCACAAAATATAGAAATTGGTTCATTATATATACAACTTTGATGTCCTTCAATGTTTGCCTCATCCACAATACCTATGTGCAGCAAGATGTTGCAATCTATTTTTCCTCTACATTTTAAGCATGGATAAAGCATATTGATGTGTAATATCATTTTTCATAAAAAGATAGAATATAAGTAGGTTATGGTCAAGAAGGTGGATACATCATCAAATATTTTAGATACTTTTATGAATCCCATGAGCATAGATAAGTTCATATGGTGTAGGATGGCTATATGGATCCACCACTAATAGTTCACTTCACTTTATTGGAGTCTCTTATAATTTTTGCAATGCACACAAGTGAGATATTTTTGGAACTTGCGGACTAGGTGAGTTGTATACCTTAAAAGTCCTAGGTCTAGTCTAATTATGTAATATTTTTAATATTGTAAATAATTGTGTCCACAAGAAAAAAGGTTTCCCATGTGGATGGAAAATGAGATTCCATAGTTGGCTCTCTTTATCAATTGGCATTGGTCTCATTAAGTTTGTAAGAGTCGTTGATTTGGGGATTGCCTAGTGGCCTTCTATTAGTATAGTTAACTAGTTAATAATATATGTGTAAGAACAATTAATGCCTCATGGGGGAGCATTAGATGGCTTCTTGTGGCATCTTTGGTCATAGTGACCTCAAAGATGACTTGTAAAAGGAGCTAGAATATCTTTTAGAAGCCTCACAAATGTGGGGATGTTGAATTTTGACTATGAGGACTTAAGTATCCATTTCCAGCCCATGGTTTTGGTTGATGACTTGTAAGAAACCATTAGTGGTTTCCTAAGTCTTCTTGGTCTATCTATTGAGGGCTTGAGATATAGATCATATATGTCATACTTTTTGTCTTTTAATGTCACCAAAATTCCTCTAGTGTTGAGAGTGTTGATCTTAGGTGAAGTTCTAAGCTTGAGAACATATTGTAATTATTGTAATTATTAATCCTCTTATCTTAAATACCTAAACAAATTAATTTTGATATAAAAAATGCAATTATTAATCTCACAATAAAAATTGATAGAGTGATCAAAATACTAAACATAAAGTCCCTAACTTCTTGCAACTCTATCCTCTCCAAAGTTATGATTTGTTTTCACATCCTTTCTCCTTATTACTTTTTTTTGGTACTTTTTCGAATTTACTTAAAACACTTGTGTGATAATATTTCTATTTATTACTTATTTTTACACTCTTTTAAATTTACTAGAAATATACATATACTCTTGCTTATTTAATTTATATTATATATTTTAATCACATAAACTAATTATAATTGCTTGTAAACATTAATAATATATTTTTTTATCAAAATAATTATTAATCATAATTTTAAATTATCATGAATTAATTTTTCTAAAAGGTGAATCCATAGAGAGAGTTCAACTTTCCTATCTAAAGGCAACACCGTGTAAAAAGTTGGCCACTTGTTTCTTCTCTCCACCCAATGCACAAAATGGAGTACCCAATGATACTTTGATAATTGATTGCAACTTATACAAAATAATATACAATTACAATGCACAGTTTGCGTATGTTCTTCCCCTCCGATAGAATAGGCAACACCATAAGAAGCCAGCTTGCTTGCCGCCAATGATCATTCTCTCCTCTAAATTCTAATTAATCAACTTATCTGATTAAAGATAATAAGCAGCCCCATTACAAAGGCTTGATCCACTCCCCCTTCCACAACCAGATTCAGAATATCTTTCCCCAGCATTACATCCGATTTGGCTTCCTTTCGTTTAACCTGCACTTGCACACACTTTTCATCAGTTTCTCAAACTCCAAAGCCTTTCTAATAAATTGAAGAAAGATTTGTGTTTTGAAAATACCTGTGCAATGATCTCTCCTGAGGCACTGAATATTGTGCAGGATGACTTGCACGACCCTTCGATCCGGTAATCGCAAAGCTTACTTTTTCTACTTCGATTTGCGAATACATTGGCAATAATTTTGTTTGAGAATTGAAGCGACTTTACAAGGCTAAATGCGGGCTTCTCAGATTCCGTGGGATCCCCTCTGAACGCGTCCCATCTTTTCCCAACACTCCATCTCTGGTGAATCAAATCTATATATCAGATATATTATAGAAGATGGAGCTAATAAAAATACTCTACATAATCATATTGACAGGAAATAAATAATCAAAAGATTGTTTCTAGAATCAACTGTGTATACTTTTAATCATTTTGAATCATACTTATTGATTTATCATCAGAAAGAGGTTCACTATCCTCTTGTTGATGATGGACCATTGAGTGCGATATATACTGAGTATGATCTGAAACCTCTTTACATCCTCTTTCTGAATAACTGAATATTATCTAAAACTTCTATTATAAACATACACAGTTGATTCTAGAAACAATCTTTTGAATATTATGTGAATTGTTAAAAACTAGTACCAAAAAATAAATAAAAATAGGGCAATACCTTGCGCCTCAATGCAAGAAGAAGCTGGCCTGCATCGTCCATGAGAAGCACTTCATTTTTTGTGTTGGATGCATAATTATCCACTCTGAAAACCAGATTTCCCAACGAATCAATCACAGTGAATCCTTTGCCATTTAGTAAGAGGGATTTCTTCCAAACTGTGAAGACAGTAGACGACGTTGAACAAAATCTATGATCAATACAAACATGGGAAGACGAGGTGGGAGAGTCAGGATGAACTTGAGTCATTTTTTGAGATCACAGCTTGTCCTGCTTACTATCAGAAAGTCGAAAGAAGAAAAGCTATCAACACTAAAAACTATCTGCACTATAGATTGTTAAAACTTAGTCCTACTCCTCCCTCTATAAGTAACTATGAGACAGAATTTTGGGTTTTCACTTTTTTGGCAATTTGGACTTATTTATCATCATTAAAATCATGGAACCTACGTGAATATGGATAGATTCATTGTTGTGGATTAAGCATGGGGAAGTGAAAGCTCACATATGGCTGTCATACGTTATCGTCGCTTGGCTAAAGTGGGTCAAACGTCGCAGCCTCTCAATGGCACAATTACTTTTTGTACAGAGAATTGTACCCATAGAGGGAGGATAAGAAAGTAGTTTTTAACAATTATACTTCTGTTGTGAAGTACAACGAATTTGGGCATGCGTTGAAGATACGACTGTAAAACAAATGTGTGCATATGCGTTGAACAACTCAGAAAGTGCAATTTTAATTTTCATCGTCCTCTGTGGTCCACATTCTATAAAGAATGCTGGATTTTTATTTTGAATGAGAGAGGCGATGAATGCACATGAAAAGTATCCTTTGAATGGAACTTCTATTTTGAATTTCACTCCCAAAACATGCGATCAATTCACATGAAAAGTATCTCCGAAGCATAAGTTATTTAGACATCGTGCAAATTGTATAATTATAATGTTTAATTCAATTTATCTGACAATCTTGTTAACCCTATTAATTTATATTATTTCATATCTTTTTGACAGTCACTATTCATCATTTATAGTATTTTTCTTTTTAATTATATGATATATTGTACTTTGTTATTTTTTAAATTAATTTTTTTTATTCTTGATCTTGTCATTTCTAAAATATAATCATTATCTCTTTGATCTGTACATGAGATATTTCAAGTTGAGTGATCAAGGACTTGCATTTATGGGCATCTTCTAGGTCATTGTTAGATCGAATGATCAATCATCATTGAAAGAAATCAAGGTTTACACATGGAAAACACACTATATTATTTAATTAGCAAGCATCAAATAGACAATTATGCACATCGAATCATTATATGAATGTGTATTCAAGATCACCAAACTTTTTCCTATCAACAATCCTAAAACATTATTTTCAATGCAACAAAGTTCTCATACACAAATATATGCACATAAGTGAGCATATCCCACATATTAGTAGAGGCAATAGATAATACCACATGACAAGTACATGGTTGTATGAGTAGGACTAAATATCTACCTAGATTAGATATTTGGTTAGGATTGAAAGCCTAGTCTTCCGAAGAATGGATCATGGCCAAATACATAGTCCTATGCACAAGCTATGTGTTGGTTTTTTTTGGTACTAGATATCTAATAGGGACCAAATGCCTATTCCCTTGCAAACAAATATCTAGTCCCTCAAATATATAGAAATGAACAAATATTTGGTAAATCTTAGATGTTTGAGCTTGGCCATATATTTGGTTTTCCCATATATCATTTAAAAAAAACTTCCACATTTTTGGCCCTCAACTTCATACACTAACCCACATTCTTTAGTTTTAAGATAAACAATACATTTATTTACATTTTAGTGAACCCATAACTTTCCTGCCCATCCTTTTAGGGTAGAAAATTATGAATTTATAAATCAAACAATTTTGGGCTTTTAGAGGTAGAGTCCCAAGGTCTATCATGAATTTAAATAATAAAACTAGGTGTTTGATTATAAAATATTAGCATGATAATATAGGGGTGTCATCTAATATTGGAGATGTTTTAAATTAAAAGGGATCAAAAAATTAAAGGAGGTTGTGATGTTGTAAATGCTTTCTACACTAATCTACGAGGAGAGATAATAAAGAGACATAGATCTAATAATTCTAGATAATAAAATAACACATGCATTAACATGAATTGAAATGGAAGGAAATGTAATTAACATACAACTCACAAAAATTTAGTTGACAAATTATTACCCTAGGAAAAATCTTTTAGGGAAAAATCTAGCCTCCAAAGTAGTATTGATTGTATTATTAGGATCTCAAACATAAAAATCAATATATTGTTGGAGAAATTTTGGTAGAATAATTGTAATTACAAAACCTTTGAATACATATACTACTTCTAAATTAATCAGTTAGTGTATAGTGTAAGAGAAAATAACCTAGGAGAAACATCTGCCAATAAACCTTCACGAATGAGCGAGAGAAGCACACATGCTATTTCACTAGAAGAGAGAATAAAATATGAGATAATTTACTTATTGTATAGAGTGCTTATAAATGCATGAAATAAATGGCGGGTATAAAACTTCCTGATACGGGAAAGAAAACTACTTGAGAATAATTAACCTAAGTGAAAACTTAAATACACTAACATCCCCCCTTAAGTGCAAACTTAGGGAGAATAAAAAAGAAAAAAAGAAAAAAAAAAGCAATATGGGTCCCGGCTACACAACCATGTTAGGTACCCATTTACAACTACAATGCAATCTCTCACAAACAGAGAAAAATAGAAAAACCCTATAAGAAAACACCCCTCTCCAAAAGAGAGAAAAGAAAAACAAAAATGATGCATGGATGGAGGAATCAATCACACCCCCTAAGGACTACATACATTGAATGTATATACAATTAATGCCCCCCATAAGAGGGAAAGAGAGAGACTATATAAGCCCCCAACAATGTGTAATCACCTAGAAAAATGGTAAGTTCTTGAAGAAAAAACATGATCCAATGTCGACAAACAACTTGTCTCCCTTTTGGAAGAAACAAAACCAAATAAAAATGTAGGTATGCTTCCCATTCTCGATAGGAATTGAAAGAAAGAAGCATGAAGATGTATGATGATGTCTCTGAAATCTGCTCATGTGTCACCAAGATCTTGGAAGATGATGCCACGAACCAATCAGGAACATGCCCAATCACAATATAAGGTGGAAAACAAGGTACCACAAGAAACTGATACTAAACAATATCCAAAGACAAAGATGGTTGGATAACAGTTGTGCAATAGTTGTCATCAAAGAGGAGAGATAACCCAAAAAATGTGTCCTCCAAAACTAAAATTTGAGACTCCACAAACATGGAACCAATGTCCAAAAATTAGGAATCCCAATTAGGAAGACAATAAGATATTGGTTGTGATGAATCACTAGACATGCTCAGTGAATCATCAACATAAGATGAATGGTCCTACTGAACAGGAATGATAGGAGCCTCAATTAATGACTCTGTAGAATGAGTCATTGAAGGTGAAGGTACATGAACTATCTTTGATGTAGAAGGAGCATTTGGAGAACCCTTGTCATCCTCATTTGAAGACTCAAAGTATTCCAAAATTTTAAACTATTGCATAGTAGCATGATCAAAGGGTATCCTATCCGAAAAATGAAGAGGCACAAGACAATCTAAAACATGATCATCTGGGAATAGCAGAGTGTCAGGATCTCCATGTATCTCCCAAATTTTAGTCCAAAGAATATGAGGACACTAAAAATAATCTTGATAGCTCATTCAAAGTGGCATCATCAATATGCATTGCAATAAATCCTAGGAGATGATCCCTTTTGCAATTCCATGCAAATATCTTACTAGATCAGTACTAGGAAGGTGAACTAGATTATACAAATGTGGCAACAAATGAAGCCATCTGAGATGTTTTATGATACCATCTTTCCATTGTTTATAATTTCCCCTTTTCAACATAATCACAATAGGATGAAATGAAAACCCCATAATCACCTATAATAAATATCTAAGAATACAAAGACATTAATCTTCAACAAAAATCAGAAACTCCCAAATACTGCAAAAAAAGCCTTCTCAAAATACTTTAGGAAGCAATAATGCAAAAAATGAGCAAAAAATTAAACACCTTACTGGGTTCTTGCACCAAATCACCAATCAACTCTAAAGAGCACAACAACTCCAATCAGTCACACACAGAAATAAATTTGTGAGACTTGCTCACACCAACAAAAGGCACTGCAATGCTATATGAATAGTAAAAATATCTTCCACACTGCCAATGTGGGGTTAATATTCCAGCAATGGTAAAAAAAGTAGTGAATTATTTTCACGTCTAGCAAAAAATATCCACGAAAAATGGAAACCCTAAATAAAAATTTAGGAATTTCACCAAAACTCTTAAGCCCAACAAAGGTGAAATTACTTGGGCAACCAATCATACACCAACCACACCTTCAAACTGTGATTTTGATGCCTTCAAATAGAATGCATCCAAACAATTCACAAATATGTTGCCAAAGTGAGGAAAATCATTCTCTTTTGGAAATCAAAACGCCTCTAATACAAATCACGTCCGACAGATCAAATAAGAGAAACACCTCAAATAGTGATGAAATCGTTTGGGTGATGAAAAAAATGCCAATGTCTTGAATTGATGCTAGAAAATAAATTTGTAGTTCCCAGTTATAGGTATCGAACATACCAAAGAAAAATTCAAATCATTGCCTTCCTAGTTTCCAAATCATGACCCTCTCTACCAGGGTGATCCCACAATACTGGTTTACAATTTTTAGCTAAACTGGACATTGAACTGATTTTTCCTAACCAAATATTCATTTTCGGGCACTTATAGCGGCTAAATTGTGAGGAATTTGAAGATGGTACAAACTAGTAATTTGTGACATTTTTTCTGTAGATTATAAATATAGTTTTTAAAAAAATTTTAGAATCAGATTGCACTTCTTTTTCCATCTCCTTCGAAAACTAGTTTTGATTAGTAAACATCGTTTTTAAGGAGTGATGCTCACTGTATACAACATAATTTTTTTTTTTATGAAGGATAAAATTATAATTTTTTCAAATTTAGATTTGTAACTATGATATTTAACTAGTTCATTTGGTATTATAGTGTTTTATTGAATATTTTTTCCTTAATCAAGTTTCAAAGTCAAACTAATTACAATTCAGACATAGGCAGACCATACACAACGTAACTTTTTTTGTATGTATCAAAATTCAATTTTTTTTTTTTATTGAATCAAGGACATAAATACCTAGTCTGAACATATTTTTTAGAATTTTATTTTGATAATCTGCTATTTTTCCACATGTGTAGAACAAAGAGCTTGATTTTCGGTGAAAAACCTATGTTTAATGAAAAAAAAAAAAAACATAATAAAACCAAAACATATTAAAATTATATTTGATGGATAGCTCATTCCGAGGACTACCATTATCTAGTTGGGTCTATGAATTCTCCTCTATTTTCATTCTCAACTCAAGATTTGAAGGGAATTTTTGTAAAAATTTGGTGCCAGAGGGGGAGAAGGGGGAAAAAGGGGGCTTCGAATGAACCCAGGTTCGAGCGAACCCCCTCTTGTATTTAATTTTCCATTGTCTAAGTCATAAAAATATTTAAAAAAAGTGAGTCACATCATTTAATATGGTTCGCTTGAACTAGGGTCCATTCGAGCCCCTTTTGGGTCCATTCAAACACCCCAGTTTGTGCAAACCCCTAAAAAGAAAATAAAAATTCATAAGAGCATTTTTGCAATTTTCCTTCCTCATTGAAATTGTAAACCAGTTTTGCAGGTTTACCCGCTGCCTTCAAGACTCCGAAATGCCTTCAATCCAGCACAAGAAGAGATAAAATCACACCCTTAGACACCAACAGTGAAGAAAACATGACTCCCAAGCACTGTCAATAGAGACAAATCCAAAGAAAAGATCATGGTGTTTCAACACCACCGAGCCAACACAAACCTCAACAAGTTTCAAATGTCTCTTCTCCAATACACAAAATCAGTCAAAGAGGGAACTGCCGTTCAAACCACAAGGGAATGCCTTGAAATAAAATTGTGGTATGCCCTTCAAGAAAACTCCACAGCAAAGGGGGATCGGTCTTTAAGGAAAATCGTAGCCTCCAAGGAATTCGTGCACCTCTTGATCAATTTGATGCCCCTCCAAATGAAGGCATTCAGACTGTCCACAAAAAAATGATGCCTCCTTCAAAGGAACACACAAAACAAATAGATCGGCTTGCTCCAATAGAGAAATCGTACCACCTTTCTTTCATGGGTCTGTGATGGAAAATTGGCCTACAAATAGGAGAAACGTACCTCCAATCAAGCAGAAAAAGAAATCACTTTCACCGTAGAGATGAGGGTTGAATTTGCCCCAATTGAAAGATTACAAAATCGCACTCCAAACAACAAGATAAAAGACGCGCCTATCTCTGATCAAAAAATCGAAGTGCCTCCACTGCGCACCCAGTAGAGAAAAGACGTGCCTCCCAATTTGAAAATCTCGATCTCTTCGGAAAAGAATCGGGCTCACCAGAGAACAAAATCCTGCCAACAATAAACAAAATTCACGACCTCTAGATAGAATCACGCCAATCGCCAAGCAAGAGTATCATGCTACCTCAGGTCTGCAAGAAGGTAGAGAGTTCCTTTCTACAGTTCTGCCTTGGAAAAATAAAAAAATGTGGCCTTCAATAGGTAAATCAGCCTCTTGCCAAATCGTGGCATCTAAGAATCAAAACGGCCTCTATACTTCAATGTGCCTCTTTCAAGCATGAAAAGTTAGGTTCTTTGTAAAGTTATGGAATTTTGACTATCACGTCCAATTTAAATTGGTCCAAGGCTTAACCGTACATTTGAACATAATATTTAAATTCAAATGGTCTCCTTACAAGATTTATTAGTTATCATATACTCTAATTCTGTGATAGATAAAGTGACCACAAGCTATCACTTCCTCATCCAATTGATCACACCACCAAACATGTTAAAGATATAATTGATGGGTCCTATAATTATCCCTATTCATTGTTCTAATTTCGTTTATGTCCTATAATTAAGAATTTTCGTTAATAATTGAGTAAAAGAAGTTCTATATATTAGATGCATTTAATGTTTTAATGAATATTTATGTGTTAAGATAATTCTTTTCAAAATATTATAGCATATTATTTTTTTTATAATGATCTTAGAGAAAAAGTATTCTAGAAGCTAACTTCTACACGTATCAAGTAAGAAGGACAACTTGTAGCCAAGTTTGTAGCATGGCTACAACCAAAGGTGAAATCTTTTATAGCCATTTAACCACAATTACTTGTAATCAGGGATCTTTTTACTAAAAAATTGATCAACAATGATATATTCTTCTACATAGGTTAAGGAGGAAACATAGTAAAGTATAGGAGAGTGTCCAATAGGTGGAAGACATGATACCGATTCTTCAACAAGGATCAAACAAGAATTTAATAGGCTATGCCACTCATCTCCATGCTTCCAATAAACTTATTCCTCCCATGGAATGTTGTATTGGAGTGTTCTTCCTCAAGCTTAATTACACTTAGTCTTCTAGTTTCATTTATATTTTAAAAATAATATAATCCTCCTATATCATAGGGAGTGAGTAGACAAGTGTAGCATAGTTTTTAAGAGTCTAATAAGTTTGTAGAATAAAGACTTAGTTTATATTTTAATGATTCAACATATCTAGAGAGGTAATTTTTCCTATGTGTACATATTAGTTAAATTTGAGTATCTAAATTGAAGAAAGATCTCAATATTAGGTAATCTTGTGTGACGAGTTATTGTGGAGAATTTAGTTTAGATAGTTTTTTGTGAAAAAGGAGAGCAATGTAGTTGCCTCAAGTAAGGGAACACTTGAAGTAAATTGTATCCACACTTTAACTTTCTTAATTTAAATATTTATTAACCTTAGCTAGATTTCATTTATGTAGTTAGTTTACTATTAACCTACATTCAACATTACACCCATAGAAACTGTAGTGTAGAGAAATTTGTTCCTTTAAATTTTCACACTTGTTTGGGCCCTCCCTGTTAAAATGCACAACTTATTTATACTTTAATTGGTCCTATTTTGTATCCACATGCCTAGTTAAATGCATTTTCCTAAGGATTATGCCAACATTTAACAAATGAAAAATCATAATTTAATGTTTTTGGCTGTGGTCTAGATTTAGGGATTTGGGACCCATAATCCCCTCTGGGCATATGGGTCCTCCCTAGGTATCAAGACTTGATTTCAAATGACACATTGAACACAACACTTCTTGAAGTATGTGTCTCAGATTTAAGCCTCTAGGAATCATACGCCCAACCTAGCGTATGAATCCTGCTTTAACCTAGGACCTATTTTAAATCAATTTCATTGAGGTATTTTTATCCTTAGATTCAAATTCTAAATGTCGGCTTATAGTGTTGTAATTTCAAGAAATTAAGCATAAACAAGTATAAATACAAGGTCATTCCATTAAGCTTCATAAAAAAATAAGAACAAGCTAGCAATTTTTGAGTCAAACATCTTGAGATTTCACAAGAGCATTATAGAGCATTCAAGAGAAAATTAACAACCATTTGGAGCTACATTCAAGATTCAAGCATCATGTCAAAGTATTCATGCATCAAGTGTATTTGTGAGCTATCATTTGTGATGTAGGTTTCATGATTCAAAAAATCATTCAAGACAAAGTTTCAAGCATTCAATCAAGATTCAAGATCCACATCCATTGAAGCCATTTCACACAAGTCTGCAACCTTCATTTCAAGGGTTTGGTGAGTTGGAACATTTCATTTGTTCATTCATCATTCCTTCATGCTTTTCTATTTCATTTCAGGGTTGAATTACCAAAATGAGGTTTGACCAAGGAAAACCCCTATTCCCTAATAAAACAACATTTCCCTCTCTTGATGTGTGTTTACAGATCTAGGTGAATTGAAATTTGAAGATCCTTTGAAGGAAAAGTTGCAAAAATTGTAAAATGTAATGCCCCATTGTGCGAACCCCAAAGGACAACTAAAACTAACAAATTACAACACAATTTAAAAAAAAAAAAGCAAAACATAATAATCAACACATGTAATACAATTATACATATACAACATATACTCTGTCCTTTGTGGTACCTGTGATTGCATTGCTAAACATAATCCCATACCATAATGATGATTAACTAACTATGAGTATTCCACTTAACCATTATATAGAATTAATAATCGATGAAAGTACATCCATTATAACATTATATAAATAAAACACCATCCATCACATCTATGAACATAATTAAAAATACTTCCACATATACATCACCATTAAGAATCATATTTTATGAAGCAACAATCACATAATAGCACCATGAATCTATAATCATAACATGAACAAAAAGCATCCGTCAGTGACTATAAGATAATGCCAGAGGCTACAATCATCACATTTATAATATGAATATATACATCATCCAAGATTTACATCAGTACAATTATGCTTCCCAATAAGAACGGGAAGGATACAATAACATGGAACAATCCAATTGAATTTATGAATACAAGCATCAAGTCTAGTTCCAACTTTGGCATATCTCTAAAGCCATTACAACTAGTACAACTCTGCACATCTTGATCCTCGGTTGGGGACCCAATGGGGTGCATAACATGTTCCACCCGACCATGTGGATCCAAAGGCCCACCCCCTATGCTAGGAGTTGACAAGAAAGATCCACAACTAAGAATAGTCAAGTGTACAATGAAAAATAAGACTCCATGACAAGATCAATAACAAACACAAGGAAACATCCATTGCAACGTGCGTCGTGCAAACTCCAAAGGACAACTACTATGCACACATTTTTTTTATAAAAAAAAATATATAAAGTAAACATATTAAGTAGTCATACATCATACCATTATACATTAGTACATTGCATGGTACACTTCCAAACATCTAAGTCCTTTGGGGCACATGAGGTCACATTGCCTAAAACCAACCCATAACGAAAGATAAACATAGAGTCTAATAAATTATACATCCATCATAGTTATTACATTTGATCATTTGCAAGAGATAACCATAATGAACAAGATTAATTTCGCTAAACATCCATACATACATAAGCATAAATATAAATACATCACATGATACAAAACCATAATTAATCTCATAAATCATAAATGATTACAAAGGTACATTTACATTACATCAACTTTGAGTACATTACATGGTTCATTTACATACGTTTACATCATAATTTCCCACACATGTGGGAAAGATACATCAATACAATAGAATAACTGAAATCCATTGTGAACATCTAGTACAAGCTCTAGTTGGATGATACTATGCAGAATGAATGCTGATGGGGAACTCAACAGGGTGTGGAGCACATTCCACCCGACCACGTGGGTTTTAGAAAAACCCACCCCTTGTGCTCGGAGATGATAAGGAAGTAACCTCAACCAAGGATTCCAACAAGACTAGACTTTAATAACATTAAATCCAATAACAATAACATAAGAGTACATAGATAATAAACAAACAACATCCAAGAAACCAACCACAACAACACAAAACCTTTAAACACATCATCAGTAAATCAAAAGGAAACAACCATAAACCACTTCCAGAGGCAAGCAAGAAAACAAAACTTAAGGTAACTAGAGGAGAATGTCATCGCATATTCCTACATGGGTTATCCTGGCCCTTCCTCCAGGCACCGACTGATCTAGGTTGCCTGAGGTGTTGACCCCCATCTATGGTTATCCTGACCCTTCCTCCTACTTGAGGTGCCGACCCCATAGGGTGACTCATGCGGAGTTGTTAACCTCTCACGAATACGAGGTAATGACCTTGCCAACCATGACCTTGTCAGTCCACCATTAGTTTGCGAAATCCCTAATGGAAGACGAAGTATCCATAATTATCTTATTAATGTTATTACTACCCATCCCCCTAAATTCTTTAATTAAGTTTTCACTTTTTAATCTAACTCTTGTGTGGGTTATCCTAGCCTTTCCTCCTATTTGAGGTGCCAGCCCCCATGAAGAGCCACTCTCCCTAGAGACCCAAAACATAACCAAAACCAAGGGTTATACCAACATAGAACAAGACATTAAATCTCAACTGAATACATGTGAGGCATTACCCATCTCGCAAAAAACACATAACCAAATTCTCAATAAAATCCAATACAACCCTTTTCAAAACAATGATGCCAAACAAATTGCCACAATTAAAGTAAATGAAAGATAAAACATCAACTAACACTTTTCTCAAGACTCTAGAAGCCTAAAGTTCACAATAACCCTAAGCGGGGTTCCTAAGGCATACTAGGTTGCCACATTGATTTAAGCCAAAAATACTAGGTTGCCACATTGATTTAAGCCAAAAAAATTTAACACAATGACAATAAGGAAACCAAATCAACTTATAAGAACCAACAACTGAAATCCAAATTACAAGTTAACATAATAATTATGACACATTTGTTATTACAAAATAATTCATTTAATTCAATTAACCAATACAATTTAATTCCATTCTCCCAAAAATAAAATTCGAAATAGAACTTTGATAATAATTCTATTATATGATTTGTCTTTTTAATTATTAATTTACAGCCAACCTATAAATTCAAAAACCACAATCAATATATAAATGTGTTCCATATATATATATATATATCTAAATAACACAAAATCTGCAAAACTAAAACTATCCCACATCCATTAGCATAAGATAGATTTGAATCAAGCAAATAAAGTGGTATTCCTATGAGATAATCAAACACATGTCTAATATTGAAAATAAAATGGCAAAGTAAACTAATTGAAGACATGAAACACACATTGAATACCTATCCCATAGTAGATTGGTGTCATTTGTGAGAAGTGACCCTTTCCCAATCCTTGACAAACTCAAAAATGAAGATGCCTTGGAAATGGAGTGAAGTGGACAAAATTAGCTCTAAATTGAAGAGGGTTTTTGCATGAAGATTGTGGATATATTGTTGAAGAATGAGCCTTCTATTTATAGAATCTCAAGTTGAAAGAGTGCCTAAAAAAGGGCAATGTGGGATAAAGATTTAGCCAATAAGGAGGAGCCACTTGTCACCTTGTGAATGGTTGAGGAATGTGCAAGTTGTGGTCAATGTGCCAATAAATGAGATTAGTTGGCCTTTTCAAATTCAAATTTGGCTTGTTGGAGGGAGAAAAAGAGACTTAAATGCCAAGTGGGGGACATGTAAGAGGGGAGTTATTTCCATGTTGGAAGGGACAAGTCAACTTGTTTTCAAATTCAAACTTGAGGGAATATTCTCCAAAGATGCCTTGTTGAGGGAAAATAAGGATTTTATAAATGAATTAAAATGTCTTATTTGTGCAAGTGGGAAAAGCTAGAGGATGTGATGGGTGATTAGATTAGATTAAACATGGATTAGATTAATTTAGTGAGGGATTAGGTGGTTTGACCCATTTGACTTAGATTTAGGGATTTAAACTAAATCAAAGGGAGCTGAAAGATGATTTCAAATTTAATTAAATAAAAGTTTGATTTATTTAATCAAAGAGGGATAGTGATAGGCTTAAATTAAATATAGTTAATTTATTCAATTATATGGATGACCTTAGGAGATTGAATTTAATAGACTTGATGGAATGTTAGGATTTGATTAAAAATTGATCTATTTAATCAAATGAGATAATGATTTAATAAAGTGAATCTATTTAATTAAAGGATGAAAATGTCATATTTAATTAAATGAAGGTTATTCGATTAAAATGGTGAATTGAAGTGCATGCATATTTTGCGTGTCTACATTTTTCCCCTCTTTGAAGCAATGTACTTGCTGCGTTGGTTCAAAGAATAAACTTGTTGCGATCAAATTTCAATTTTTTTTATTTTTTTGGATGCCCCATTGGAAAGAATTATATTGGTACATTGCTCCCTTGAGAGATCGAGTGAAAAGATTCAATTTTAGGGTTGATCTCACAATAAAGAGGTTTAAAATGGATGGTTATGATGATGATGCAAATGAGATGGTTTTAAGATGCTTAGAATAACCAATCTATATTATTCTAAACAACTTAAATGATAATGCAATGCACATGAGATGGATGATGCAATAATGCCTATATGATTATGCAATAGATGTGCTATGCAAATGTATGATTTTATGAGATGCTTAGACTAACAGATCTATATTATGATGATGAACATGCATGTGAGATGATGTGTAGAATGTTGATGGTTTGTGGATGTAGGATGGATGCACTGGTGATGATTAACTATTCATGATGTGATGTTAGTGTGGAAAAGAAGAAATGAGAGATGATATGATGACAAGAGGATCCAACAAGCCAAATTTATGAGCGATGATGATGAGAAATGGATGATTTTCTTATCAAGAATTAGGATTTTAAAAGGGCCACTTACCTTATGTTTGATAACATGCATAAGCATGAGGCATCAAGGTATAAAAGACTAGGATGTCGTTACACTTAGTGTGATGGAATTTGACTCGAAAAATAGATACGAGTATTCTTGTTCACACCTAACATACAGAAACCTTGCTAGGATGCACTTGAGAAGTTTCAAACATCTCGAACCAAAACATGGAAATGTATAACCTATCAATGCAATAGTCAACAAGCTGCCCAAAACACCCTCCATACATACCTAACAAAGCAAGTATTCACCAAGGTTATATTACAAGAACGTCCAACAAGCATAGTAGACAAAATATAATGATCATTGCCCCATTCCTATCTCTCTAAATCCATTTGTTTGAACATCATCAAAAGGTTATTGGAATGAGCACAAAGAGATAAGTCAAAAGACAAAGATAAAGTAAACAAACAAGCTAATGTTCTTCAATACCGCTAACCAAAAGGAAATGTGTTTTTAAGGATAAGAACCAAAACTATTGCCAAAAGATAATGCCCATTGTAGGAAGGATACATCCTAGGACATGTTAGTGGATGGCGGCATGCCATTTCATTTATCCAAAGTGTTATTTCTAATAAATAATGCCCATTGTAGGAAGGATACATCCTAGGACATAATGTTATCAGATGATTGAAATGTGATTGATTGGATGATGGACTATCAACACCAAGAATTGACCAACTTGTTTACGTACTGACTTAAACCTGAGACTTGACATTTTTGAGTTTTACTTTTAACTTGCTAGACTTGTTTTTGATTGTTTCACCAAAGGTTGAGGATGATGATCATTTATTATAAGTGATGTTATTATGGGTGAAAGTGAGATGAGATGGATGAATTTTTTTAAATATTTGGATGTTTTTGGAGTTTTGCAATGTTTTGAGGATGTTTTTGGTATTTTTTGAGATTTTCAAATGTTTTGATTTTTTGATTTTCTAATGTTTTGGGGTTTTCTGAGATTTTGACCAAGAGACTAACCTAATGACCTATCCTAGGGGCCTTAGGGGTTGATCAACTGATTAGCCTTGCCTATGCTATACATGCAAAGACCACATAGTTTGACTAGAAGACTTTTTTTTAAACTTTTTGTTTGACTTTTTCACTTGTTTTGGATTTTGATATGTTTTGAATGTTTTTGGATTTTTGTGATTTTCGATGTTTTTGGATTGTTTGGATTTTCTGATGTTTTTGGATTTTTTGAGATTTTTTGATAAGAGCACAAGATTCAACAATTACAAACATACAGGAAATTTTGACAAACTTATAAAATCAATTTTCCCTAAATGATAGAGCAATTTATGGTAAAACTCTAATTGAATTTTATTTTACCAACAACATATTTATTTTTACTGATACTGAGAGAAAATAGAATGGAAACTTGGATTCCTGCGCTTGCAGAGGATTTGATGAAGCTTCCTTTGATTCCCACACAGTTCTTCAAAACTCAATCTTTCCTTCTACAACACTGCTTGAAGAAATTTCTTCAATCTATTTTTTTGTAAGCCAATTTTCTATTCAAAATGGCCTTTTTGTTTTGAGACAAAGAGAGAGGATGGATTTTTGTACATAACTAAATATTCTTGAAGCTTCTCTAATATTTCCCTTGAATGAAACTTCTTTTTCCTTATAAAATAAAATATCCTCTTCCATTTTTGAAAACCAAAAAATTAGAATGAAAAGGAAATTTTCTATTTCTTCACTAGTTTTCAACAAAAATATGAACATTCATTGGTCCTTTTTATTCTTCTCTTATTTTTTCTATTTCAACTGAAACCTTTAATTTTAATTTCTATTTTACTAATTTTCCTCTTATAGTTGACACATTTAAATTTTTTTAAATATTTTATTCTCTTAATTATTCTTAACTTGCTATTTTCATTAAATTATCCATATGATTTTTTTAAAATAATACTATTTATACTATCAATTATTTATCTTTAATTAATTACATAAATTTTAATTAAGTTATCACTAATAATTTTTTTTATTATTTAATTATTTGAATTAAATCATACTATTAATCCACCCAACACATAACAACACCAACATTAAATAAATAACATAAATACACTCAAAAAAGACAACTATCATATAATGCAGAAATGACCAAAGTCCAAGACGCACAATACTACTAGACACAAGATGGGTTGAAAAACTTGGGATGGGGTGACTTCCTTGTCATCTCTATTTCAACATCATGCCCATTGGGATAATTTAATGCTCACCCTGTCTTGTCAAAGCAGGTGGAATTGAGACTTTGTTCCTGCAATTCTTGCATATAAACAAGGTTGTGTACAACATATATATATATATAATCAAATACATCACATCATCAGAAGGATTCACAGCGTAGCAGGGTGCTCATGAATGAGTGGTGCTACACTGTCCCCCCACCATAATAACAACTATGACAACAAATATAAAGGAGCATTATTAACTATTCTGATCACATCATATCCACATGAAATAATTACTATTTTACTGCATCACAATATACTATTGCATCCATTTGAAAACATTACTAAATCAAATGTAACCATAATGTCATATCATAGTATCCATGTCATCAAATAAAGAAACATAATCAACAAGCAGTCTAAACTATCTAGTCAATCAATCCAACCAACAAAAAATAACTATCAAAGTCTCAAAGTGCCAAGAAAAACTATAGAAAGTAACAAGTCCTAACAACAACACGAGGGGTACTACATCCACTTTTAGAGGAACAAAAGCAACAAGGGGAAAACAATAAACAAAAATGGTTGCTAAAGGGTAGAGTGTCATCACATGGCTCAACATGGGTTACCTAATGCAGATCTTCATAGGTTACCGGCCCCCATCTTGGGTTACCCTAACAACCTCAACTAATCCCCAACCCCCATTCTTACACATGCAGAATCAACTCACCTTTCATGAAGACAAGGTAGTTGATTTTCTATTCCAGGCCTTCTCATCTCATCCCAAGCCTAAACGAGCACTTGAGCCATGAGAGAGGTATCCATTATCTTTTATTAGTGTGTGTGGACTACCCATCCCCCTAATTATTTATTAGGTTATCACTTGATTAACTCAACTTCCACATGAGTTACCTAGGACACCGCTTAGGGTCCCAACCCCCATGGGAAGCCACTCTCCCTACTAGGAAAAAAAGCTATACAATCACAGATTGGGTAAGCCAACTTGTACAAAATATCAAAGCCAATGAGCAAAAACATCAAGTGAGGCATGCACCATCTCACGTTAGGACCCACAATAAAACAATTTCCAAGTGCAAGGCTAAACCCACAAAATCATATTGAGTATAAGAACAATAGCTCACAAAGAACCAATATGAAAACCAATATATAAATTAAATTTTTCTTTCCCCTCCTCTGGAAGCCTAAAGAGACTGAATAATTCAAACGAGGGTAAGTCAAAGTAATTCGGGTTTCCAATTAAAATCCAACATAAATTTGATAAAAAAAATATCCTCAAAACGAATAACCCACAATGAAGATACATCAATATGAAACCATAAAAAACCAACCCCCTTAAATGCACAGATAGAAATAATATATATATTAATCACAAAGAATAATAGACAATTAATTAATTACATTCTTATTCATTCGTTCATTACGAAACTAAATAAACATTTCTATAAATAACTCACACTTCATTTATTACAAACACTGAGTAAACATTATCATAAAATCAACATCTATTATCAATTCAACTATAAATTAATTAAGGACCAAGTCTTGATTCAAAAGATATTAAACTGAATTCATTTAATTTCTAAAAAATTTAACTAACAAACAATAAATATTTCTTGTAACTCCAACGTAATTGTATCCATCTTATTAGCTTCTAAAAAATAAATCATCCAAAAACTATTATCAAACCAATATATGTTTATAACTATATTATGAGAAATAATAATGATCAACTATATTTTATTTTTACATGTATTAAGAAATCATTTAAAATGATTAAGGAAATTATATAAGGCTATTTTCTAAATATTTAATTATGTACATTAACACAAACATATTGCCATTTATTCTAACCACAATTTAGAACTCATGTGAATATATACATAAATATATATATATATATATATATATATATATATATATATATATATATATATATATATATATAAATATATATATATATTTATGAAATGTATAAGCATTTATTTTTAATTGAACTGCTATTTTTTTTATACAACATAAATAAAAATAATAAAAACAACCAATGAAACCAATATATATATACACACACACAACAAAAATTGTTTTGTTTCATTTTTATTTTAAATCACGATTTATATTACACCAATAGATATATAAATAAATAAATACATACATATACATATACATATACATATACATATACATATACATATACATATACATATACATATATTCAACTTAACTGTTGTTTTGAATACTTTTGTATCAGACTAGACGTCTGTCCAACAACATAACAGATTATGCGAAATAAGAAATAACCATACATTCACAAACCATTTAAGATACATACCCTTAACTACAAGTCAAAACACGTAGCCAAATGATGAACGCCCACCTCGGGTTCTATTCAACTAACTCACAATTCACTGAATTTTCCCATCATGTAGAGGAAACCAAATATGAAGATTTAAACTGAATATGACAACCCCATAATTTTGCACTAATAAAGACCAAAAGTGACTCCTAGGAAAATCGAGCTCTCAACAAAAGATGTATGACCAAAACTAAACTGGCATAGTCTATCAAGGTGCCTACAATCAGCTAAAACCACAAATGGAATATCACTCCCAACAAGCCAAAAGAAGGAGAGAGAAGATGTGCATCAGGTAGACTATCAACAGGCATAACAATCCACTCTTGGGTGTATATATCATCACATCTGTTATATTTTGATGACATTAGGAAAGGAATAATTGATGAAGGATAGAGGGATTTAGGTGAAATATTAAAGTCATAATAGTGCTGAAAGACATGGACGTAGAATGTGAATGCCTAGACAAGGCATGTGAATTGTTTGATAGAATTCCACAAATAAATTTCATCTCTTGGACAACAATGATCGAATTATATATGTAGTTCAGTTTCTTTTCTTCCTAACACATCACAACATACTTGAATTTGAGGGGAAATTGATTTCCTAACAACACAATATATAATATTTGAAGGCAAAATGGAGGGAAGGGCGCACAAGAAAGGTGGAAAAAGCTTGCAAAATTTGCATGGCATAAAATGTGTGTAGCGTAATAGCCTCCCTCAAGCCTAAAGGTAGACACACATAAGGGGATAGCCTTCCTAACATGGCAGCTATCTTAAGATTCAATATAAATTTCAATCCCCCCAAAAAAACAAGGATACAAGGCATGTGCTATGCGCATAGTTCCTCGAGCAAATGATTCAAAACCTATGCTCAAGGAAAAAGAAAATAAAAATAGCATGCTTTTGCTGCCGAATTTAGACATATTGTTGGTATGTGGCGACTGATCATGCTATACTGTATAGCCCATGGTATACTGTACACCCTGGCCCCTTGCCCTCGCCAGGGTCTGGGGCCGGGCCGGGCTCTGGGCGGGGGTTCGGGGGCGGTAGCCCCCGAGAAAATTTTTTTTGCCATTTTTTTCGCGTCGTCAGCGAAAAAGGAAAAATATCTGAAAAAGAAAGAAAACCGACATTGTAAAACCCTAATTCTGGAAGCTTCTAAAAGCTTGTTAAAAGGGGTTGGGATGGGGGTTACAGTATGAAGAAAAACGTGATTATTCGCGAGATTGTAATAGGTTTTGCACTGGATAATAAAAGTATTGGATGGCTGCGGTTTGGTGGATGTAGCTCAGATTGGGTGAACCACGTTAAATTCTCTGTGTTATGATTTATTCTGCGTATGTTTTAGTTTCTCTATTTATTATTTAAATCTGCATTTAATTGTTAGATATCTGCCATCTCTAACCCTAACACATATTACATAGCATACCCATCCCACAACAAAGCCTTGATTGAAGGAAAAGAACCTCCCAAATAAAATTGAACCCTCACACTCCATCCAATCAAGGGGCCAAATAAAAACATAAAGCAATAATGATTTCCTTAAAGTAATGAATTGAGAAAATAAGTGAAACTCAAGCAACTTTTGACAAGAAGGAGATAATTTACTTTCATAAAACAGTATGTGCAGGATCATGATGGGCCAAAAAGTGGCGATATGATGGGTATGTGTAGGGTATGTGGTTGACAACTCTTTTTTACCCAAAATTGATGAAACAAAAAGGGTTTTTAAAGGAGATTCTCAACTTTCCACCAATATAAATTATGCTTTACTTTGAATTTAATAAATAATTATTATTCATTTTCTATTTGAATTATGACTAAAGTTAGATTGATAGGTTGATTGAAAACATCTATAGCTTTCAAACGGATCACATTTTTGAATCCAAAAATGCATTACATTCTATGCTCGCATACTATAGGATTAAAAAAATTCCATGAAGTTTGGACCAAGCTAAGGTGGTCAAACATACAATTTTTATATTTTTTAAAAGTTGTAATGAAAAATTCATAATTAATTATTTACTTGGAAAAATTTCAAAAAAATATGCATCACATCAGGACACGAGTCCTCTACTTATATCTAAAACCTTATAAAAATATATTATCATTTTATTGTGGTTAGGGTGGTCAGAAAAACACCTACTTCTTATTTTTTCCCTGAAATTTAAGCGCCACTACATTGAAATTTCAAAGTTTCACCAAATACATTTAAGAAAAAAAAACCTAGTAGTTTAGAAACTATATTCAATTTTCTATAGATTCTATTCTTACATATTTTTGAAATAATATAGATAACTTATTCCAATTTTTACGTCAAGTTGCCTAACTCTGATTTTTTGAATTTTCATCGCCACTTAAGGGCTTGTTTTTTCCATGATGATCCTACACATACCCAAAATAGAGAAAGAAAAAATCAAATCAAATACCACCGGACTACCAAGAGAAGAACAGACTCATAACACCAACATCGAAGCTAGAATATGATGGAGAACTCACCCATAGTCCAACGCTTGACAATTAATTAGATTTGTTGAAGATCACTCATTCACAACCACAATATCCAACAATTTGATCACTTATAGAGATTAACACATTCAAACACAATTTTTCCAAAACCATCTAGATTCTTTTCTAGAACTAATTTTTAGAGCTAAGTTTTCTACTTCTAAAACAAATATATTATTTACAGAATAATGTTGCAGACACCAAAATTTTTAGTTGAGAACAAAATCAACTTCCCAATTCTTTTTTTCCCAAAGTTGGCCGATATTAAAACAAGGATAGAGAGATTTTGATTTTTCAAAGACCAAATCAAGCAATAATCTCATAATAAAACAAGTTCACAATTCGTCAACGCAATTTAAGTCATGCATGTGTACACATGGTCTTTTTACACCTTTTATTCCATTTTGAGCTCAATTTTTCATCCATTCAAAATTTGATCTTCTTTTTTATTTTAAGGTCACATTATTTTTCCATAATTAACCGATTATCCTTTCATGAAGATAAATTATAAAAATATAATTTAAAAAATTACGATTTAATCTAATTATTTAATAAAATATTTACTTTTAAAAAAATTAATTTAATTTAATAGTTTATTACAAACCATATAATTTATACTTCATAAGATTAATTTATTTAATTATTGAATTTTAATTTCCAAATTTATTTAATTTACTTAGTAAATCAATTTTAATTTAATTAATTGATTAACAAGGCCATACCAAATATTAAGTTCACCAATGAAAAAACTTACTTAAAATTCAAGGATGACCGATACATACACACACACACACAACCAAAATTGTTTTGTTTCAGATTTATTTTAAATCATGATTTACATTACACCAACAGATATATAAATAAATAAATACATATATATACATATACATATATATATATATATATATATATATATATATATATATATATATATATATATATATATATATATATATATATATATATATATATATATATTCAACTTAACTGCTATTTTGAATATGTTTGTATTAGACTACACATCTCTCCAACAATATAATAGATCACATGAAATAATAAATAACCATACATTCACAAACCAAAGATATATACACTTAACTACAAGTCAAGACACATAGCCAAAGGCTAAACACCCACCTTGGGTTCTATTCAACTAAATCACAATTTATTGAAGTTTCCCATTGTGCAAAGTAACCAAATATGAAGATTTAAACCGAATATGAAAACCCCCATCAGTTCACACTAATCAAGACCAAAAGCGACTCCCAAGAAAACCAAGCTCTCAACAAAAGATGTAGGACAAAAACTAAACTGAAATAATCTATCAAGGCACCTACTATAAGCTAAAACCACAAATGGAATATCACTCCCAACAAGCCAAAAGAAGGAGAGAGAAGATGCACATCAGGTAGACTATCAACATGCATAGCAATCGACTATTGGGTCTATATATCATCACATCCATTGTATTTTGATGACATTAGGAAAGGAATAATTGATGAAGGATAGAGGGATTTAGGTGAAATATTAAAGTCATAACAACGCTAGAAGACATGGACATAGAATGTGAATGCTTGGACAAGGCATGTGAACTGTTTGATAGAATGCCACAAAGAAATTTCATCTCTTGCATAGAGATGATCGAATTATATATGTGGTTCAGTTTCTTTTCTTCCTAACACATCACAACATACTCGAATTTGAGGGGAAATCAATTTCTTAACAACACAATATGTAATATCTGAAGGCAGATTGAAGGGAAGGGCGCACAAGAAAGGTGGAAAAAGCTTACAAAATTTGCATGGTATGAAGTGTGTGTAGCATAATAGCCTCCCTCAAGCCTAAAGGTAGACACGCCTAAGGGGCTAGCCTTCCTAACATGGTAGCTATCTTAAGATTCAATATAAATTTTAATCCCCAAAAAAATAACAAGGATACAAGGCATGTGTTTTACCCATAGTTCCTCGAGAAAATGATTTGAAACCTATGCTCAGGGTATGTGCAGGATCATGATGGGCCAAAAATTGGTGATATGATGGGTATGTGGTTGACGACTTTTTTTTACCCAAAATTGATGAAACGAAAAGGGTTTTTAAAGGAGATTCTCATATTTCCACCAATATAAATTATGCTTTACTTTTAATTTAATAAATAATAATTATTCATTTTCTATTTGAATTATGACTAAAGTCCTGATTGATAAGTTAGAAAAATATCTATAGCTTTCAAACAATATCTCATTTTTTAGTCGAAATATGTGTCACATTCTATGCTTCACATACTATAGATTTAAAAAATGAATTTCATGAAGTTTTGACCAAGTTAAAGGTGGTGAGACATACGAGTTTTATATTTTTTTAAAAATTGTAATAACAAATTCATAATTAATTATTTACTTGGAAAAAATTACAAAAAATATGCATCACACTTGAACACGAGTCCTCTACTTATATATAAAATATTATAAAATAATATTATCATTTTATTGTGGTTAGGGTGGTTAGACAAACACCTAATTCTTATTTTTTCCTTGAAATTTAAATACTATTGCATTGAAATTTCAAATTTTCACCAAATAGATTTTTTTTTAAAAAAAAACCTATTAGTTTAGAAACTACATTCAATTTTCTATAGATTCTATTCTTACATATTTTCAAAATAATATAGATAACTTATTCAAATTTTTACGTCAAGCTACCTAACTCTGATTTTTCTAAATTTTTTGCCACTTAAGGGCTTGTTTTTTCCATGATGATCCTGCACATATGCCTCAAGGAAAAATAAAATGAAAATAGCATGCTTCTACCATTGAAATTAGACATATTACATATGTAGCATACCCATCCCAAAAAAAAGGCTTGACTAAAGGAAAAGAACCTCCCAAATAAAATTGAACCCTCACACTCCATCCAATCAAGGAGCCAAAGAAAAACATAAAGCAATAACAATTTCCTTAAAGCAAAAAATTGAGAAAATATGTGAAACTCAAGCAACGCTTGACAAGAAGGAGATAATTTACTTTCATAAAACAAAGATAGAAAACAATCAAATCAAATACTGTCGGACTACCAAGAGAAGAACAAACTCATAACACTAGCATCAAAGTGAGAATGAGATGTAGAACTCACTCGGAGTCCAACGATCGATGATGAATTAGATGTGTTGAAGATCACTCGTTCGCAACCACAATATCCAACAAATTTATCACTTATAGAGATTAACACATTCAAACATAACTTTCCCAAAACCAATTAGATTCTTTTCCAGGACTCATTTTCAGAGCTAAGTTTTCTACTTCGAAAATGAATATATTATTTATAGAATAATGTTGTAGACATGAAAATTTTCATTCAAGAACAAAATCAACTCCCAATTTTTTTTTCCCAAAGCTGGTCGATATTAAAACAAAGATAGAGAGATTTTGATTTTTCAAAAACAAAATCAAGCAATAATCTCATAATAAAACAAGTTCCCAATTCAACAACCCGATTTAAGTCATTGCTATCCACACATGGTCTTTTTCCACCTTTTTTTCCATTTTGAACTCGATTTTTCATCCATTCAAAATCTTATCTTTTTTTTTTAAATTTTAAGGTCACATTATTTTCCATAATTAACCAATTATCCTTTCATGAAGATTAATTATAAAAATATAATTTAAAGCAGTATGATTTAATCTAATTATTTAATAAAACATTTAATTTTTAACAAAGCAATTTAATTTAATAATTTATTACAAACCATATCATTTATACTTCATAAGATTAATTTATTTAATGAACATTTTAATTTCCAAATTTATTTAATTTACTTAGTAAATCAATTTTAATTTAATTAATTGATTCGCAAGGCCATATAAAATATTAAGTTCACCAATGAACAAACTTAGTCAAAATTCAAGGACAATCGATATGGAGGGGCACTACATCAAAGTTGTCAAGAAGGTGTCATCTTCACGAAAACTCACCTATAGACTAGAATTCAGACTTTTAGACCTGAAGATTGGACATGAAGGAAGCTACATAAGATCACTAGAGGCTACAAAAATATCAGTCAAACCCTAATAATAGGAATCATACACACAACCTGGTGTATTAGTCCCAATATGCCCCTTTTTTCCATCTTTTGGTAGATCTTGATAGTTGACAGAAAAATTCAAGATTCTGCCCCAAAAATCCTAGAGTGGGACTAAATCACCCAACCTGGTGTATTAGTCATGGTGCAATTTGAGACAACAATTTTGAGGGTTTACAAACCTTGTTTTGGCCTCTCCACTCCTCCAGGTACTTTTATGTTTCATTCTATTTGTCAATCTAATTTCATACTTTCAAGTTTCTAGGGTTTGTGCATAAGTGTTTGAATTTCTCCTTTGAAGCTTCATTTAATGGTGTACCCCCATCCAATTACACTAGGAATCCACTAGTCCATTCCTCAATCAAGTCACTTGGTTGAGGGATCTAATTTCCTAATGAACTAAAGTGTGAAATAGGTCCAAGTTCCATCTCCCCAAAAGGTGGAACACCCCATTTCCATTTTATTCATTTTGGTGAACTCGACCTTTGGACCCTTGAAATTCTAATTTGGAGAACATTGTAGTCCTAGATCTAGTTTACATTAACTTTGCATTCATCAAATTTCATTTAGGGGTTCTAAATATTGCATTAGTGAAAAGTGCATAAAGGTTACATTTTTGCATTTTACATCATTCAATTTCATTGGAAATCTATAATTACAAATAGTCAATTGAGCATACAACCTAGAAAACTTAAAATCAATTCAAAATTTGTTGAATCAAGTTTAAAAACCCTAATCTGGGACTAACTTTCCCAGCTACGTGATTTAGTCCCTATACAACTCTTTTTTTCCAGATTTTTGGGTATTCTATGCTCTTTATTTTTCACTATATGAAACTATCAAAAAACCTAAGTGGGACTCATACACCTAGATGGCCATATTAGTCCCTGATTAGGTCAGAATCTACATTTTACAACATTAAAATCTTGTCATTTGTACTTCTGGTTGCTGTCTTTAGATTACTATTCCAGTTTGTAGAATTATGTCATTGGCAATCTTTTCAAAATTGGTTTCATTTCAAGTGCATTTGTAAACATAAGAATTGGAATTAAATCATGTCATTTATCTTGTGTTCTTTACATTTATCTCACATTCATTATTCTTCCTTGATTGACCCTTGTATGAACTTTACAACTTGGTGTCCTATTGCCAATACTATAGTGAGACGTAGTTTGAGACTCATGTCATCCCATGATAATAGACTCATCATGGATCTTGGGTTATCTATCTCTTTCACTCACAGTGTTGACACTAGTTCACTAGGCATGTACCATACCATTGACAAATTTTTACCTTCAAGTAGTATGACAAGTGATGAAACAATGTTTGCTAGTGTCCCTCAAGAAAACCTAATCCAAATCCATGAAGAATTGGCACATCTACAAAACCTAGTAAGTATTAAAAATATTTCCAACACCGCTATTCCTACCATAGATACCATACATTAGATGATTGAAATTGAAAAAGGAGTATAGATTGTTAACTTAGTTGAGATTTTTGGCAAACACCTTACCTCAATAACTAGTTGTGCTCAAACTTTGAACAATGCTCAATGTCAAGGAAGAACCCAGATTCCTCCTCTTACAACCATTGCCTCCATTCCTACTTGTGTGAATGAAAATATTGGACCTAATTAAATAAAAATCAAACACATGTTAATAAGACATTAAATCAAAAAGCTGAAAAGAAACAGAATAATGCAAACCGTAATCGTAGCTTCTTGAAACCGTCTTATCCTCCTCTAACTTCAACGTTTCGTTGTTTTCTAGATAGCTCTCAGATCAACAGATTAGGCTCAACAAAATGACAGCTAAAAAATGAGATTCTAAATTCAAACTATGCTGAAAATGCAAGATTTTGAAGGTTGATGATGGAGGAATGTTGGTTGTTCACTTCAGCAGCATAAGGATATGGTAAAGGTTTTGAAGGAGAATGATGGATGAAAGAATATTTTGACAGCATAAGGATGTTTGAAGATTCCATCTAAATGGCTTGTGAAAGGTTTGATTTATAGATTTTCGAAGGCAAAAGCTTAGTTGGCAATGATCAACGGTTGAGATTCAATCTGGTAAGATGAATTGTATAAGATTTTCGAAAGTGGAGAGGGAGATGGAAGGTTTCCTTTTTCTTCATTTTTTTCTCATTTAGAACTAAAGGAAGGTTTCCGTTTTGAAGGATGAGTTGAAATGAATTTTCATAATTAAATAAATAAACTTACTTAATTATATGAGAAGATGAATTTAGAAACTCACCTAATTAAATAAGTAATATTTAACTATATGAGAGAGATAGATTTAGAAGGCATTAAATTAAATATTTAAAATATTTAATTTAACTATGAGATGAAGAGGATGAATATTCCATTTTGAATATAAATATTCAAACTTAGAATAATATGATAATTAAAATAAATAATCGTAATTATTTAATTTAATTAAGAGGAATGTGGAGATGTAAATAATTAAATAAAATTATTTATTTAATTAAGGTAGAAGAATTAGAAAATGAACAATATAAATAAATAATTAAATTTATTTATATGTACATGACTTTAGGAGAATTAATTAAATAACTTGTATTTAATTAATTACCAGACTTATTATAATGTGACCATTTTTAGATGCATACATTTTGCCCCTCTTTGAGATGATGTTCGAGATGATGAGATTTGTGTCGAGTAACATCATTTCAAAGAAGTTAAGGTATGGATAGAGGAGAATGGATAATGATAGAAAGATAGGATGATGATGCCCCCTCGAGAGGATAGGCGAGTTGAACAAACACGGGTAGGCTCTTGAAATGAAATGATAAAGGGAGGGATAAGATGAATGATGCAAGATAGAAAGTGGATGAAGGAGAGGAATGATACGTTATGCTGCAATGAAAGTGAGCAACCATGATGTTTGATATAGCACTAGACGTTATGCACCAAGATATAAGGACCAAGGTGACGATGTGTCTCGTGCCCTAGCATAATACAACCTTGTCTAGACATATGAGGAAATAGACTTAGAGCATTAAAGTCCTAATGCACAAAAGGTATGATATGACCTTAGATGCAAAGGATAGTACAAAAAGATACTCCAACATACACAAGATATGAATATTAGCTAGAATGATACGGATTTGATACAAATGCAAGATAAAATGATAACACACACAAGCAAGCAAGCAAGCATGCACAAATGATACAAAAACAAACAAAGTATTGCCCTTGTCAAGTTGTAAACCATTGATTGATTGATTGATTTATGATGATGATAGTGTTGTCATTGTTGGGAGCGACATGTCCCTAGAGCAACATAAGGATGATGATAATTGATTGATTGATTGGTTGATTTACGACAAGATTAGGATCAAGACCAAAGGATGTGATTGAATAATTTGACAAGATTGATTGACTTGATTGGTATGGATTAAGAATTGACGTGCTTGGGATTTTGGCTTGGATTGAGTTGATTGGATGCAATGTTTTTGAGGAAGATGATTGATTTGGTTGAATGGTTGAATGATTGGATTGATTTGAATTGAGATGATGGATTGATTTTATTGCTTGGATTTTTGTTGGATATTTGATTTTTTTTTGGATTTTTGACATTTAATGATTTTTTGGATTTTAAAATGTTGTGATTTTTACCTTTTGAAATGTTTTGATTTTTTTGGATCTTTGAAATATTTTGATTTTTGGATTTCAAATGTTTTGATTTTGGACTTTGGTATGTTTCTTTGGATTTTTGACTTTTGAAATGTTTTGATTTTTAGACTTTGGAATGTTTTGATCTTTTGCGGATCTTTGGAATGCCTTGATCTTTGATCTTTGAAACAAGCCTTTTAATTCTTGATCTTTGGAATCGCCTTTGACTTTTGATCTGGAAACGTTCTTGATTCTTTGGACCCTGGAGATTGCCTTTGATTTCTTTGGACCCCGGAACGTCTTTGATCTTTGACTTTGAAAATGTCGACGTCGCTGACGAAAATTCCTGAGTAGCCTTGCGCTGTATACCAATGCCAGCAGTAAAACCAAGTCCAGGTGCAGCGCGCGGGCTAATTGGATCGATGGACGAAGGCGGGTGATGGTGGTGCTGGCCCTCATGATAGATGGATGGATGGTATTGATGTATGCATCATAAGACAGCAAGGATGTGACCTCCAAAGACTATGTCACATAGGAATAACATGCCCTATTTTAGGTACAAGACTTAGGATTTTTCTGCTATAAAACTTCTATGACAATAGGATAATGATGATTGTTTGAAGGATGAGGTATGTTAAGAGATACCCAAAAAACATGTTTCAACATTTTTCCCCTAGGTCTTCATCAAGATCAAAAGGAGAAGGGTGGATAAGTGGGCTTAATATGATAGGTATGTATGATGGCTAAAGATGGTAGGTAGGATGAAAAATGACGATATGATATGAAAAATGATAGGTTGGATAGATAAGACATTGTGCCCCAAGTGAAGAAGGTATCGTTGTATGTCCGCCTTCTCGCTCGTCGCAAAAAATAAAACTCTGCCTTAAATGCCCAAGCGAGCCAAATGGCCTTCCTTTACTTTCTTTTGGCCTTCAATTCTCGATCCTCGGAGGAGTGAACCGTCGCCCCACGCACTAAATGCGATCCCACCCAGATGGAGCCCACGCAACGGAACCGCGCCCAGCCGAATGAGCCGAAAGAGGCGCAGCAGCGATGGATCGGAAGTGGAATGGATGGAAGGAATGAAGGATCCCGAAACACTGACTGGGCGCGTCCGGTGAAACGATCCAGCCGAAAGAATGGCAGGATCCAGGGAAATCCGCTATCCTGGTCTTCAGCCCACGCACAAACGAAAGCCTGACGCGGTCCGGAAATGGATTCGCCCACTCCCAGTGAACCACGATTTGAATAATTTTTATTTTGCTTATGGGTTTTAGGAATTTTAGATTTTTGAATGGAATGAGAATGTGGGATGGAAGTGGATGGTTGGGATTTTTGTGATGTGAATGCCCCATTTGATTTTCTTTTCCTTTTTCTTGGCACCCAAACCATTTTAGTTTTGGCCTTTACTTTTGGAGGTATGGGCTTATATAACTTTTTAGATGGATTTTGCTTTGAATTTTTGTATTGATGTCCTAAGGCATGAGAACCCTTAGGATTTTTTACTTTATAGGTAGAGGCATTGAAATTATTTCTTTTGAATCCCATGGGTATGGTGGAATGGGTGAAAGCTTTATGTTTAGACAATGTGTGCATTTTTTGGTCATGATTAGGAATGTTAGGGTATTTATGGATAGATGGATAAGAGGATTGAATGGTGGGGATATTAGGTGTTGGGAGAAGTGGAGGTAGATTAGATGGAGGGATATTAGGAGTTGGAAGCAATGGTGGCAGATTTGATGATGGAAGGTGTATGGTCACATGCTTTTGACATTTGTAAGATGATGGAGGTGGAATGGCAACACATGTTTTAGGGATATGATAGGATTTATGATGGAAAGTGGACTTAGGATGCATGGAGGAAGTACCAACATCTTTAGGTTGTTGTCCTTAGGGTGTAGGTCCAAGGTCATAAGAGCGTGGAGGGACTTTGACATGTATAGGCTCCAAAATAGCTTGTTCATGAAGGTCTAGACCTTTACCTTGGTGGTTTATGTTTTGGAGTGTGCAATGGACAATGGAACCAGGTGTAGGTGAAACACTAGACATGAGTTATTTATTGGATGGAGAAGATAATGATTGTTGTTCGAAGGAGGAACATTCGTGAATGAGGGTGGAAAGACCAATAGGATATGATGGAGGACTTGTAATGGGGTCAATAATGGGTGATGGAGGATCATTAGGATATTTATTAGCATTGTGTTCACTTAGATCCAAGATATTTGTTTGATCTTCTATGTGTGCTTGGGAGGCATATGTCTCATCAAGGGAAGTGGATGTTTGTGAATCATGGATGGGTGAGGTGGCAAGCTTTTGACCATGGAAGGCATAAAGTTGGCTAAGAGGATCATCATGGTCTTCTTGATCATAAAATGGGTCTTGATCAAAGATTAAAGATTGATCATGAATAGCATTAGGTATGTTATGAATGGGATCATTGGGAGGGTGTTGATCTTTATGTGGATGAGGGGGTAATGTTTCTGCATGTTTAAGATTGTGCTCTTGAAATACCTCATGAATTATTGGAATGGAGGTGGAAGGGGATGACTATTGAATTGGGTCAAGTGGTTGTGGATGACATGGTTGGCTTGAAGGACTTGACATGATGTTTGATGACTCTTTTGTATGTTCAAGAATATGAGTTGAATGACATGGTGATAATTGTTTCCTTGCTTGTAGTCCTTGGGTCACATCCTTTGTAGGTGTATGGGTGGAAGGTGTTGGCTTAGGGTTTTGGTTTTGATTGGATGCTGGTAAGGGTGCATGAACTAGATTGGTATTCCCCTTGTCAATGGTTGCATTAGACCATGAAGAATTTTGACCTTGTCACAAGGTAGAACTTAAAGTCACATGTGTTTGTCATGATGTGGGTTGATAGGTTGATGTGGCATTGACATGCGAAGAAGTGGATGGATTAGATTGGTATGAGGTGGAAGGGTGATAATGAATGGATAGGGGATGATGTTGTGGTTGTTGGATTTGACAAGTGGCAATGAATTGATTGGCTTGAGCTAGGAGGTATTGGATTTGAGGTGATTTAATTTGTTGAAAATTTTGGAAGAGGGTTTGAAGGCTTTGTATGGTTTGGTGGTCTAGGGGTTGGGGTATTTGGTGAAGTGTCTGAAGGAGGTTTTGAAGTTGGGATGCTAGGACTTTGTTTTCGATTGTGGGCATGGTGTCACACATGTGTGTAAGTTCTTGCATATTGATTTGTTCCTCAAAGTATGCAACATAGTTCATGTCATCATTAGAGGTGGTAGGAGAAGCCCCTCAAGGTCTGATTTTATGTTCTAGTTTTGTTTCATGATTTGATCTAGAGAAAGGGACTCCTTGAATAATGATCTCAGGCTTAGGTTTTGTCTCATGATTTGGCCTAGAGGGATAGCCCCCTTGGGTTATGATTTTGGGCTTATGATTAGGATTGGGCTTGTTTATGATTATGACCATTTTGACAAGTGGTGATGGTGATGATGTGGAATGATTAGATTGGATGACTTGGTTTGATTAGGATGAATGGATAGGATGTGAATGTGTTGGAAGAACGTGTGGAGTGACTTGTCTTTATGTGTTTGGTGTTTAGCTTGATTGGACAATGTTTAAATGAATGTTCACACAATACACACACATGAATCACATAGGAAAGACACATAAGCAAGTTTGAATTTTGGAATTTATGAATGCAATTATTAAGCACACACTTGAAGAAGACACATCAACAAGTCCTAGAACTAGTCAAGTGGGTATGGCCAATTAGGTTTCAAACTAGTTTGAACAAGGTTGACTAAGGATGATTTGAAAGCAAAATCCTGTCACATAGCTGGGAGAAAGGGGTAACCCACCCTTCACCTTCACTTCCCAAAGGTATAAAGTTCTTTGGGGCTTAGCCAAGAGTGATAAGATTTTAACTTCCAAACAAGCGTGCCTTTCGATTCACACTTCAATTGAGGTCATCCCTAGGGGTGATGAAATCCCCTAGCAGGCCTCCTATGAAGGGTTTGACTAAAGCAAACCAAGTGATGTGTTTGTGATCACACACACACTTGATTCACACTCACAATGATTAATTTCCCTTAGATTAGAAATGAAATGTGTGTAAAAAAGTTCAAACACTTGTTCTTTTTAGATCCCAAATCAAGATGTGATGGAAGACAGTGGTGAATTTTAGACCCAATTTTCAATATGTGATTGAAGACAATATTTGTTTTAAGAGCCCAAATCCAAATGTGTTTGCAAACAATGATTAATTTTATGCCCCAAATTGAAATGTGTGACAAACAAGATTAAGAGATGAAGGATGAAACAAGTGCACCTGGTTATTTTCGCTTTCCAAATTGATGTTGTGACTTATTCCAACATGTATATGCGCCGAAACAGTCCCTAGATGCACCGAAACAGTCCCTGGATGCGCCGAAACAGTGACTATATGTGCCGAAACAGTTGCTATATGCGCTCCAGAATCCTACAAAACAAAAGTCAGAAAACCCCGTATGTGCCGCAGAAAATGTCGAATGCGCGTAAACGCCAAATTTTTCTAAAAAGTCAATTCCAGAACACGAAAACTGTCAACAGAAACTCACAAAAAATGTTAAATTCATGGGTTTGAGCCCCACGGTGGGTGCCATTTTAATGTGTGAATGAAAATATTGGATCTAATTAAATAAAAATCAAACACATGTTAATAAGACACTAAATCAAAAATCTGAAAAGAAACAGAATAATGCAAACCGTAATTGCAGCTTCTTGAAACCGTCTTATCCTCCTCTAACTTCAGCGTTTCATTGTTTTCCAAATAGCTCTCAGATCAACAGATTAGGCTCAACAAAATGACAGCTAAAAAAATGAGATTCTAAATGCAAACTATGCTGAAAATGCAAGATTTTGAAGGTTGATGATGGAGGAATGTTGGTTGTTCACTTCAGCATCATAACGATATGGTAAAGGTTTTGAAGGAGAATGATGGATGAAAGATAGAATATTTTGATAGCATAAGGATGTCTGAAGATTCCATCTAAATGGCTTGTGAAAGGTTTGATTTATAGATTTTTGAAGGCAAAAGCTTAGTTGGCAATGATCAATGGTTGAGATTCAATCTGGTAAGATGAATGGTATAAGATTTTCGAAAGTGGAGAGGGAGATGGAAGGTTTCCTTTTTCTTCATTTTTTTCTCATTTAGAACTAAAGGAAGGTTTCCGTTTTGAAGGATGAGTTGAAATGAATTTTCATAATTAAATAAATAAACTTACTTAATTATATGAGAAGATGAATTTAGAAACTCACCTAATTAAATAAGTAATATTTAATTATATGAGAGAGATAGATTTAGAAGGCATTAAATTAAATATTTAAAATATTTAATTTAACTATGAGATGAAGAGGAGGAATATTCCATTTTGAATATAAATATTCAAACTTAGAATAATATGATAATTAAAATAAATAATCGTAATTATTTAATTTAATTAAGAGGAATGTGGAGATGTAAATAATTAAATAAAATTATTTATTTAATTAAGGTAGAAGAATTAGAAAATGAACAATATAAATAAATAATTAAATTTATTTATATGTAGATGACTTTAGGAGAATTAATTAAATAACTTGTATTTAATTAATTACCAGATTTATTATAATGTGACCATTTTTAGATGCATACACTACTTACACCAACCCTCAAGTTACCACAACAATGCAACCTACTAGTAATATTATTCCTACCTTGGGTATTTCCACTAGAAATCCTAGTACCTTTGTGGCATCTCACGTCATATCTCCTACAACTTTACCTCCCATAAGTATTCCATTGAATTTCCCCTCAAAAACATACACACCTAAACCATATTCACCTCCATCCCAAAACACAACCAATGAACCCATCCTTAATTAAATCAAAATGGCCAACCTTCATACTATGTCAAAAGGAATCCCTTATCCTTGGAGATATTAAGAACATGAATACCAGGAGGTATAGATATTCCTAGATTTGAGAAATATGGAGTAAAAGGAGATCCTTCTAACCATGTTTTTTCTTACACCACCTTATGCAGTGATTTCGTCCTTGAAGATAAGCTCTCGGCTAAGCTTTTCCCTAGGTTCTTGAAAGATACCACTTTAGAATGGTTTTCCTCATTATCAATTAACTAAATTCTTTCATTCAATGAACTTGTTGAGGCCTTTATCAATCATTTCCAAGTGCACATGACCCCTAAGATGACCTTAGCTGATTTGATGAGATGTAAGAAAAAGGATCATGATGAAAAGGTTACTGATTTCATTTCACGCTACCAATTACTTTATTCCCAAATCGACATAAATATTCCTGATCCTCACCTTCAATGAATATTCATTGAGTTCACTTACAAACTAAGATGCAAGATAAGCTTGGCATGATGAAATTTCATTCCTTCATACACTTATGTATCACCCTTCATGATTATCAAAACTCATTTAGTAGTCGTGAAACAAAACCTACCTCTAGCCATCTTGAAAAGCCTGAATCCGTAACTCAAGACAATTATCAACCTTTTAGGAAACAAAATAAAGTATTTCTTCAAATAAATCCCCCTCGACTAACCCAACGTGTTGATACCCAAGGGGCTGCTATAAAGAAGGTAAATCCTTTTACAAATTTGGGGATCTGAATAGACAATTTACTCCGTTACTTGATACCCTTCATAACACCATGTTACAACTTCTATAAAATAAATTAATTTCCTTACCTCCCATTAAATCTCTTGATCCTACTAATCCATTACCTCCTAACTTTAGATCAAATTCCTATTATCATTTTCAACATGTCAAAATGGACATGATACGAAACATTGTAAGCATATTAAACACATGGTGCAAAACCTCATTGATTCCAATAATATTCAAATTGGTTTCAATTATCGAGGTAATAAGTCCGTTGCCCATCCCAACAAAAACCTACAAATATTTACCAACCCCATGCCCAATCATAATATTTCATTTGTCAAAGCTAGTGAAACTAAGAATGATTTGATGAATGTTGACATAGATGATGAAAACATGGATACTAATGAGAAAATTCCAATGGATAATATGGTTGGATTGATCAAAATTCAACCTCATAAGGGAAAAAATAAAATAAATGTTGACATTTTTTTCTCATCAAAAGATATAATTAGAAAGGAACCTGATGGTCCCCTTTACATAGCCAGTTGAATCAATGACAATCCCACTAATGTGATATTAATTGATCTCATCTATGGAGTGAATGTGATCACTAAATATTTTTACTTGTGCATGAAATCTATCAAGATACATATGATAAATCGAAAGCATGAATAAAAATGCATAATGGTTTTTCTTTCCCTATGATAGGTTCAATCACCCTTCCTTTAAAAGTTGGACCCAAGAAATTAGATGTCTCATTTTCCATCATCTCGATGTCAGATCAATTTTATGTGAAGCTTGGTTATCCATGGCTATGCTCCATGGAAGTTGTCTTGTCGGTTGTGCATAAATGTTTAAAGTTTTCATTTGACAATGAGATCTTTACTATGCAATATATTGGCTTTAATATTGTGTCTTCCCATGGGAATTTCTCATTAGATTTCGTTTGGCCTAATCTTATTGAACCTATTAAAACTCATGAAAATTTATTTTTCAAATCCTATCACAAGTTTAAGGAAAAATTCATAGTAGAATTATCCATTCAAAGCATGCCTCAACCCATGATTTAGCCTCCTATCCTTGAAAAAACTATGATTGAACCAAAATCCCTTCCAAGTAACCAAGACCAACCCAAGACAGATCCTTTCCCTATCTCCTACAAATGACCAAGAGACAACCAAAAAAATCTCATTGTGCCTCCTAAGATAAAAAGGTTTACAGAGCTAAAGAGAAAATGGTTGAGGAACCTCCCATGGTTCCTTCCATTCCTCCTCTAATGGAAGAAAAGAAACCTATGGTTCATAAACCTACTCCTACACAAACACAACTTGAAAATTTTACCAAAAGAAATAGAAATGCTAGAGAGCGTAGGCATAGAAATCGTACTACTGCTCGAAGGTTAAATGAAGAGAAAAAGAAACAAAATCAACATCAAAACTCAAGTGAAGCAATACACGATGAATCTCCCTCTTCGGCAGAACAAAAATATCCTATATCACAACCACAACGGGAACTAGCACCTTCTTTGGACATTATCATTCGACCTCCTATTGTGATTAACTTGGACAATGATGATGATATTGCAAAGATTGATGAGCAAGTGCATAATGAGTTGAATACATTTTTTTCCTCTTCTATGAGATTAAATGAAAAATCTCCTAAGAAGAGTGTTGAAATTGGTGCTTCCCCTAGTTCGGAACTTGTTTTTGTCCCTTTGGCTAGTTGTCAGCCTTTTGTAAATTCTGATCAAGATTGGGATGCAAACGAACTACTATAGGTTGATTCACATGTGCCTTACTAGCCTTGTCTCTGTTTTCATTTTTCATTTTATGTGTGTGATTGCATGTGCATAATGTGATCTCCCGTACGATTCTGTTTGATGTATCTCTTTGTGACATTCCTCTATTTGTATCTACATTCTTCTATATTTCATAAACCTTTATCTTTTCTTGGTCTTGTGTTTTCCTTTTGGTGATGACACAAGGTGTTGAGACATTTAGGTCTCTTCCATGTTGACCCAAAATATTTTCTTTATTTTTTCTCTCTTTGTGTCATTCTTCCCATTCCATGAGTATTTGGGGAATGATGATGTTTTTGAGATCTCTAACAACATTGTAGCAAAGACATACTTACCACAAATTGGTGGATCCCTTGTGTGTTGTTTTGGGATTTTACTGTGGGGGCAACCCATTTTCATGATGCGTAGCTTTATTTGGAATCATATGAATTCGAATAGGCCTTTCCAAATTAGCTCTTATTTCCTCTTTATTGTTAGCATTTATCATTTTCTACTTTAAACTAATTGCTCACAACATGGTGTTTAGCGATTTCTTTAAAGTGGGGGCATACATTAACATTAATCTTTCGCATTTCAATTACAACTCATGTTTCATTGTGTGGTCTTCTTACTTCATGTGATGCATCTTTCTCTTTGTGGTGACATTAGGTGTTATTTCCTTCAAGAGTGTGATCTCTCTTAGCATATTATATTCTTACTAGTGGAAATGCCAAGCAAAGTGCATTCCCTAAGTTGTGAATCTTGTATTCTTTGATTGGTCTTGTCTTGGAGACATTAGGCATGATGTTCCCTAAGTTGAGACCTTACATTAACTAATATAAACCCCTTTGAACATACCGTACACTATTTTGAATTTACAATAAATATTATATGCCCACCTTGCATAACACACTTTGCTTTCCTGTGGAGCCATGCCCTGTTTGTTCATGGGTGTTTAGCATACAAATTTTTGCTTGCCTCATGAATCCTATTGTTCATGTTGTGTGGTGCCTTATCAAAGTTATTCAGAGGTATAAATTTGGTATGGTTAGTATGTATGGGAGCTGACCATAGGCGTTACCTTCCCATATCCACTTGCTTATTTTTTTGGGTGCATATCGGTTGTGTGTGTATGTGTCTCACCTTTCTAGGGGCTTACCTAGTGGATACAATATTCCACTAGCCTATATGAGCATGTGTTTTGTTTGCATAGTGGATATCGTGTTCCACTTGTAAACATTTTTTGGACAAACAGATTAGACTTGGTCCACATCGTGTTGGATAGACTGTTGAGGCTTGATCCACCCTCTTTTTCCTTTATCTTTCTTCTTTATGTCTTTGATAGGTTATGCTTGTATCTTGTTGTTGCTTCATACATCATTCACATGTGTGTTATTTTGTGCCTATTTTTGTTTACCATAGAATATCGATCCCGGGGGCTTGATCACCCCTCTTGATCGTTGTCATCCTATCTCACTCGCATTGGTACACTTGGACCCCTCTTGATGCAAATTTTTCTACTTTAGTGTGAGTTTGATGCAAGGTCATCCTCTCACTAAAGTGGGGGCTAAATGTAGTGTAGAAAAATGTATACCTTTACATTTTCACACTTGTTTGAGACCTCCTTTTTAAAATGTGGCTTATTTATGCCTTGATTGGTCCTATTTTGCATCCACAAGCCTAATTAAATGCATTATTCTAAGGATAATCCTAACATTTAACAAATGAAAAATCAAAATTTAATATTTTTGTCTATGTGATCTATATTTAGGGATTTGGGACCCATATGCCCCTCTTGGCGTATGGGTCCTCCCTAGTTCTCAAGACCTAATTTCAAATTGCACATTGAACACAACACTTCTTAAAGTATGTGTCCCAAGTTTAAGCCTCTTCGACTCATATGCCTAACTTGGTGTATGAGTCCCGCTGTAACCTAGGACATATTTTAAATCAATTTATTGGTGTGATTTTATTATCCTTAATGTTGGCTTGTAGTGTTGTAATTTCAAGAAATTAAACATAAACAAGTATAAATACAAGGTCATTTCATTAAGCTTCATAAAAAAAACTAAGAACAAGCTAGCAATTTTTGAGTCAAGCATCCTAAGATTTCAAAAGAGCATTATAGAGAATTCAAGAGAAAATCATCAAGCATTTGGAGCTACATTCAAGATTCAATCATCATGTCAAAGTCTTCATGCATCATGTTTGTTTGTGAGATAACATTTGTGATGTAGGTTTCATGATTCAAGCAAGCATTCAATCAAGATTTAAGATCCACATCCATTGAAGCCATTTCACACAAGTTTGCAACCTTCATTTCAAGGTGATTTGCAACATTGCATAAATGTTTATTCATCATTCATTCATGCTTTTCTATTTCATTTCAAGGTTTAATTACAAAAACAAGGTTTGACCAAGGAAAACCCCTATTCCCTAATAAAACAAAATTTTTCTCTCTTGATGTGTGTTTGAAAATCTAGGTGAATTGGAACTTGAATATCCTTTGAAGGAAAAGTTGAAAAAGTTGTCATCTTCATGGAAACTCACCTACAGACTAGAATTTAGACTTTTAGACCCGAAGATTGGACATAAAGGAAGCTAAAAAAGATCACTAGAGGCTACAAAAATATTATTCAAGCCCTAATAATAGGACTCCTATACCCAACCTGGCATATTAGTCCCAATATGCCCCTTTTTTCCATCTTTTTTAAGATCCCAACAGTTGACAGAGGAATTCTAGATTCTACCCCGAAAACCCTAGAGTGGGACTAAATTGCCCAACCTAGTATATTAGTCTTGGTGCAATCTAAGACAATAGTTTCAAGGGTTTATAAACCTTGTTTTGGAGTCTCCACTCCTCCAGGTACCTTTTTGTTTCATTCTATTTGTCAATTTGATTTCATACTTTCAATTTTCTAGGGTTTGTGCATAAATGTTTGCATTTCTCCTTTGAAGCTTCATTTAATGATAAACCCCCATCCAATTACACTAGGAATCCACTAGCCATTCCTCAATCAAGTCACTTGGTTGAGGGATATAGTTTCCTAATGAACTAAAGCATGAAATAGGTCCAATTCCATCTTCCAAAAGGTGGAACCCTATTTCCCTTTTGTTCAGAAACTACTATGCAATTCTTGTTTGATTTAAGTTACTAGAATATATTCCTTATTTACAAAGTTTATGTTCCTACTATACATAGTTTTCCATGTTAAGCCGGGCCATAAATAATTAGTGATGCATACATTACTATCACCATTCAAGAAGATTACATCCATGGATTTAACATGATACATGTAGAATATCATAACCAAAAGGTCACTTGAAATGAGATAGTGGCATCTGTTGAGTTAAGTGTGCACCCTTCATCAAATTTATTGACTATTGATATTGCTCTACAATAACCAATAATAGATCTCCTTCTATCAATATATATTACCCAATTTGAGTCTAAAAATCCTTTGATATCAATTGCCAAACTATGGACTCCCTTTACTATCTAAGATCCTTCCTACTAAATTCCATCATTATCAATTGATGAAGTTTAGACTAGTGGTTGCTCAAGTGATGGTGTTGACAAAGTCTATGCTACTAAAGATGCGGCTGATGAAGATATCAAATAGTAAAAAATTCTCTTGTTGACATTTTTCCAAGTTTATGAACTCTCCAAAAAATTGACAAGTTCATCTTGCCGACATTTTCCCAAGTTTTTGAATCTCCTAACTTCTTGATAAATATCATTTCCTTTCATTTGGTACTCTTGTCCAAATTTTTAAAAAAATTAAAGTATTGAAAAGTAGAACACCAAAGGTCTTCGAGGTTTGTGAACCTTTGAAATGATTAACAAAGTTAATTTTTTTGGCTCAAATTCCTAAGTAATATTTTAAAGTTATCAATTTTGGATGGTTCACAAGTTTGCAAAATCACTAAAATGCCAAAAAATATTTTTATTTCATGAAAATATTAACCTGAAATTTTAGTAAGCAAGCGTTAGCCCTAGTTTGAGTTTATAGAATTGTTGAATCATGGACAAGGTTTTAAATTTTTTAAAATTTATAATATATATTTACTGAATAAGCAATCATTAAATCATAATTTTTTTAATTAATGAAAACTTATGCATGGCTCAAAAATATCAATTTAAATTATTAAATAGAGTTCACTAGATCAATTTCCATTGTCACACATTCAAATGAAGAATCTCTATTGCAAAACTAGTTGCTACTCTCAAGTGTTTGTAATTCCTCCATCAATTATTCTCTACAATAAGAGATAGGACAAGTGTAGCTCATATTTTAAGTATATTGTGTGTCAATTAGCTTAAATTTTTAAACCTTTCTACCACCCACTGTTACATTCACTACAACCACTACTCATTCCTAGATAAAATCATTTTCCTTTTTATCATCAAAACCTTCTTGAAATCCCCATTCATGTCATTGGTTGCTTCCAAAGCCTCACAAAATGAAGTAAAAATATTATGTACATGAGCATCCACCAATTCTCCACAATATGTTATTAGAGGTGGGATATAATAAGCTAGGAAACATCAGTTTAGAAGATTTATAGGTGTGAATACAATAAAACCATATATCTCCCATGGTAGAGGACAATTTCTCTATTATCCTAGCTCATTTAGGTGGTTTCTAAACTATTTTTCAATACACAAATTTAGTCCATTCTTGTGGGAAACACTACAAGCTAGATATTAGAGAATTGAGGACCATTGATGATATACTAGTAGCTAATTTATATGGTCCATTTCTTAGCATTAAACTCTATGTTGTCACAAGAGATGAGTTTGCAAAAATGAATGTTGAAAATGGAAATTTCTTCTTTCAAGAAAATAAATATATGTATATGCCCAATATTTCCAAGCACTAATTGAAGGTGCCAAAGAAGGGAAAATATTAGATTTTAAAGAATTAATAAAGGTAAAATTTTAAGAAGAAATTTTATTTGACATAACCATCCTAGTAAATAGGGTAGTGGGAAGTAAATAAACAATAAATTTTCAATACTAGATGTGTCAATTTATCATTGTCATAGGTTATGAATCTCAATTTGTTGATTAGGGGAAGATAACAAGTGATAGTTTGCATGATCAACTACTAATCTTCTAAAAAATTTAATATTCTTATATGTCTTCATATCTCCTCTATGTCATTATGAGTATGAAGGTATGGCCTAGTTCAAAACCTCAAGGAGTTTATCATAATACATGTAAATTTATGAGTTTTGGCCATAAATTTTGCTTGAAATCAACAAGAAGGATTTAAAAAGGGTTAATGATTCTTTCACCATACTAATTGTGAGAGAATTGGATGGAAATATTGGGCTTAAAATATACCACACTTAATTACCCAATATGGAAACTATTTCATTTATTATTCAAGGTTTTCAAACCTTAGAATAGGTAGTTTTGAAGAATTTTCTTAAAATATGTCCCAATATGTACGTGATTACATCATTATTCAAAAATGGGTAAGGTAAGTTATTTAAGTGATTCAGTGGAAATAGTTAGTTAGAGTATTAAAATTCTAAACTAGTGGCCAAGGGATACTCCTAGAGAGAGGGAGTTGATTTCTTTGAAATATTCTCTCCTATTGTTAAGTTGTCTTCTATTAAATTTCTGTTATCCATTGTTGTACAATTTAATTTTGAGATTGAGTAAATTTGGATGCTAAAATACTTTCTTGTGGGAGGATTTTGAGGAGATTTACATATAAAAAATTAATGGATTGACTTTGGAGGAGAAATAAAATTTGGTTTATATACCTTGAAATGATCATTGTATGGTCTAAAATAATCACCCAAGATGTAGTGCCATTTTTTAAATTTTCTACATTAATTTTGGTTTTTTACTCGTGAGGAAGATCAATATGTTTATGTTGATATTATTTACATGATTCAATACTAACTATTATCTTGTATGTTGATGATATGTTTCTTATCAAGGTAATATTAAGGTTATGATTATGGAGCTCAAATTTTTTATCCTAGGCACATTTGACATGAAGGAATTTGGGAGTATGAAATTATATATTCTTGGATGGAGATCAATAGGGGTCAAGTACAAAAAAGATTTGGTTGATTTATAGTAAGTATGTGGATACTATTTTATGACAATTTAATATGCTTGACGGTGATCCCATAATAGTGGTTTACAATTTTTGGCCAAACTGGACACTAAAATTAATTTTTTAAACTAAATCTTCACATTCGGGCACCTATAGCGGCTAAATCGTGAAGAATTTGAAGATGATGCAAACTAGACTCTCGTCACATTTTGTCTGTAGATTCTAAAAATATTTTTTTCAAAATTTTTTGAATCCGATTCCACTTCTTTTTCCATCTCCCAAGAAAACTAGTTTTTTTCAAAAAAGAACATTTTTAAAAAGTGACGCACACTGTATAATGCATAACTTGTTTTCCATGAAGGATAAATTCTAATTATTTCAAATTTAGATTTGTAACTCTGATATCTAGTGCTTCCTCTTGGCTAGATAGTTTTTTATTGAATATTTTTTCTTTAATCAAGTTTCAAAGTCAAACCAATTACAATTCTGACATAGCGCGACTGTATAATGCATAACTGTTTTTGTATATATCGAAATTCAATTTTTTTTTTGATTGGATCAAGGACTTCAATATTTGGTGCACTCATATTTTTTATTTTTTATTTTTGATAATTTGCTATTTTTCCACATGTGCAGAACAAAGACCTTCATTTTCGATGAAAAACCTATGTTTAATAAAACTAAAATATCAAATACATAATAAAACCAAAACATATTAAAATTATATTCGTTGGATAGCTCATTTTGAGGACTACCTGATTCTAGTTGGGTTTGTGAATATTCCTCCATTTTCATCCTCAAACCAAGCTTTGAAGTGCCAAAATTCAAGTTTTTTTTTCTGTCTCAGGGGGGATGAGGAATAAAGGGGGTTCGAACGAACCCCTAGGGGTTCGAGCAAAGCACTAGGGGTTCGCTCGAACCAGGGTTCATTCGAACCCCCCTTCTATAAGGGGTTTTGATGGCTTTTTTGGCGGAAAAGTATTAAGAGGGTTCGACCGAACCTAGGTTCTACCGAACCCCTAATTGGTTCGGTCGAACCAATAGGTTCGTACGAACCCCTAAAATCAAGTTTTTTTCCATGCATTCATTTTTTGTGATTTTTCCTTCCTCACTTCAATTGTAAACCACTATTATGGCTCCACCCTTGACTATAAACTAGTGAGTGTTCCATTTTTTTGTACTAATATTACTTTATACATGTGTCCTAAATTCGATGATGATTCTAACGAAGTTTATAATGTATCTTATGCTTGTGATGTTTGTAGTTTGATGTATGCAATAGTTTGTACTATACTAAATATTGTCCAAATAATGGGATTTTTTGAGTAGATTTATATCTAACTCTAGTACAGTGCATTATTATTTTTTCAAGAGGGTATTTAGATATTTTGTTAAGACTTCTAATTACTATTTATGTTATCATAGTAATAATGATGTGGACAATTCATTTGGCATGTAAGGATTTGTTGATGTAGATTAGGCAAGTGACATTAATAGTCAAAGCTCAATTATAGCGGCATGCATTTTCTCTATTTGGAAGTGGATTAAGTTAAATGAGTACAATATAGCCCATAGTTTCTATGTTTAGAAGTAGAGTATATGGTTGCTACACATTACTCTAAGGAGGTAATTTGGTTATAGAGACTTGGTATAAGTATTCATTTTTTTATGAATACTTGTGTCTAATTTATCATTTATAGGGAATAATAATACACATTCACAAAAAGGTGGGAAGATATAAAACCACACCCCTAAAGTCCACATGGGTCTAACATCTAGATCAAAAAACTTAGAATCAACGTAATTCTACTAGGTGGAAATAAAAATAGTAGAGGGGGGAAGAGGAGGGTCTCAGTCACCTAGAACAAGTATTATTTTAAATGAATACAAGATTGTTAGAATTAGATATGATATTCAAAGTGCTATTTATTGGGATAGAACTCCATGTATCAGTTTCATATAATAATTATGATTTTTAGTATCACTTTGTGTAAGAAATGATTTCAAGATAATGGTAAGGCCATGTTAGATAATTTTTTCACTCTATATAGTATTGTAGATTTACTCATGAAGCTAGTTACCATGGAGTTCTCTTGATGTGGAAATTCCATGGGGCTTGATTCTTTTAGTCAAGTGAATAACTATGGACTTTTTGAGTATGATACATGCTTGATAATATGGTTAGTATTTTGGATTTTGAAAATACACATGATTATAATGATCTTTTTTTTTTTATTCAAGGGGTAAACGCTTTTGAACCAGAGCTACGAATTGGAATACAACCACTCAACAATACCACTCCAATGGGGTTTGAACCTTGGTGGCGAGAACAACAATGCCACCTTTAAACCATCACACCATGCCGATATTGGCATGATTATAATGATCTTCATTTCCATAGCATGTGAAGATAAAATTTCTAACACATCCTATTTATAATTCATATAGTCCAGTCTTGAATGATGAATATATTCATGGAAGTATTAACTTGTGTGATTTGTATGTGCTAATTGGTGAGTCTCTTGGTCTTGAAAATGGATATTTGAATTAAATTATTCATTTTTTCTTTATTAGCATGGGTTCAATGTGTATTCTTGAATGTTTGGGCTCACACCTTTTTATCTTTAGGTGATCATTCATTTATTGATTGGCACAAGATGGAATCATTCTTTTAAAAGTATTGTACATAACTACATAAATTTCAAGTTCTTAATTTGATTTCTATCACCTTGGGAAATGAGAATTATTTATAATTTTTTAAATTTAGTATGTGCTTCTTGGCTTTGGTTTACATCTCGTCTAGCTTCTCACTATACTTGCATGGATTGCACATCTAAAATCAAATCTGATTCTATCTTTCAATCTTAAATCTTTATGTTTTATCACATATCTTAAAATTTCTTATTTATCCTAATTATTTATTTAAATGTTATTATTCCTATATATTTTAATCATGTCAAATTTTCCTATGCTCGGGTCATGCCTTGTAGTTGAATTCCAAATATGATCCCTTTCATTAATCTTGGTTGACTAAGATGAATAAATTCATAAGTTTCCATGTTTTCATTTCTACTTGGTTTATATCTTCCCAAAAATTGAGATTTGAATTAATTAGAATTATCTCAATGAATATCTTCTAGTTTTGTGTTGTCTTGCTAGAAATAGACTCAAGTTCTTGAATACAATGGACTTAAGTGGACACTTTAAATCCACAACAAGAACTTTAAAGTCCACATGCTCTAGATTTGGTGGATAATTAGATGTTTTATGTGGGGCTTGGATGAAACCTCACATCTAGTTTTTATTTTGTCTTGTATGTTTTAGACTTGAGTGTAACATGCCCATTGTTCTATCAAATAATTTTTACTATGTTTTACCCACAAGTGAACAATTTATGCTACTAACATTACAAGCAATAATTTTTTCTTTTCCTTTAAATAACAAGATGCACATTTGAAACATAACCATTTCAAACTTTCCCATTGCATAATAAATAATCATTTCAATAATATAGGTAACTATTTAACATTACATAATTTTAAGATAACATTTGACATTTACAATTTCCATAGAGATGGATACATGATTGCATACATAACTTCTACGAGCTTATTGAATTAGAGATACAAATGGACCAGATGTACTTCCTCAAATCTTGGCCACCAACTGCATAAGTAGAAGCATCACTCAAGCGCTTTTCCGCCAACCAAAACCTTATTGCAGTCCCCACACATCTACCTAACTAGTAAGATGGCCCTACCCTTCAACGAAGAGATTGGTTTGGTAACCTCATAATCCTATCCTTCTCAGAGCATGGTGTTGTGTCTTACATATCTAGAGCTTCCCTACAGTGGCTACAACATACATGTATGAAAATCTTGGCCTAGTATTCAAACCCATATCATAATGAATTGACAGTGTAAATAGTGGCTACTTACATAATTACTTTGTCCAAAGTATTCATCACCCAAAATTTAGAGTGGAGGTCACACACTCACCCACCATTCTAGCTCGATTTGGTTTTGACCATTCATACTCTTAACATACATCCCAAAAATAAAGTGATGAAATATTAACTTGACTAATTGGGTTACACCCTTTCCCATGGATTATTCTAACTCTAGGATAACCAAGCTAACTGCCTATGTCAACTAAAATTTATATATAAAGTACAACAAGACATCAACATTCTCTACATTTCATAATTCATGCTACATACATATAGTATTGACAAGCTAAAAATAGTATAAATGAAAACATAATCATATAAATCTCAATATAGAATATATAAGTATAATCCAAATAGAAAGGTTTCACCAAAAAAGAAACAAATGTGAGACCCCACCCTCAATGTTCATGTTGAGTTGATATGATTTGATGATCCATGTCCAATATTTTATGTGCTTTCATGTTGGGTGTCATACCCAAGTTCTAGTAGAGATGGTCGTTCACTTGATGGATTAATTGCAAAGTTTTACCTATTCAATGGGTGATCATGATTTCTTTATGATAACTAGATGTGTTCTTTTGATTATGCATGGGTGGGTTGCACTAGATGTTCAACTATGACAATTTGGATATTATCTAATTGTTAGTCGTGGTGCTATATTTATATTAGATGTATTGAGTTAATGGGGTGGTCCTTGGTAACTGGTAGTTGGCTTAATATGGATGATATATTATTCAGTTCATGAGTTATCCTCTGGTGTGATCTTTTGGTGGGTCTAGATATATCTAGATGATTATGAGATTTAGTATTTTTTTGATGCATATTCATTCACTAAAGATGGTATGTGACATGATATTAGAATCAATGGTTGATGATTTAACTGATGCATATTTTTGAAGGTATTGATATAATTGTGGATATTATGTTTATATTGTTCATGTAGTAATTCCTGTTACAATCATTGTGATTGGTGTATTTGCAAAGTGATGTATTGTATATGTTACTTTGATGGATATTATGTTTTATAGTGTGCATGTAGTGATATTGATGTGATTTTTGATTAATGCACTTCATCATGATGGGATATATATGATGCTCTACATAGGTTATTCGATTATGTCAATATATCAAGTATTGCATTCTTTTTTTATTATTATGTACATGTATTCCTATCGTACTAAAACATTTTTTCGAGTGTACAAGAGTTCTAATACCAATGGATTTAGTGGATCCACTTAGCCACCTTTTGTCTTATCTATATTATGTTCATCCTAGATTCTTGGTTCATATGCCTTGATGTTAAGTAGTAGGATTTCATGTTGGTATTATGTGGTGTTGGATTTTTGGTTGTGCCTTGTGTGAATTTTGGCCTTGTAATTTAAAATAGAATTTTAGAAGAATTTTAAGAAGAATTAAGGTATATTGTATGCTAGGGGAATAACATATGCCTTAGGTATAAGGGTTAGAAGTTTGTTTTTATCATTTGTGTCCTTTTTAAAAGTGTTTAGGACCCTCTTTATGTCCCCTTTGTAAAAGTGGCGAAAATGGGGAAATAGTTTTGGTGGTTGAGTTAGTTTGGGAGGAAGTTACTTCTTCCTTCCATTTATAACTCCCTCCTTATGGAGAGGAGGGGGTTACCATGCCTTTTTTCTCTCTTTGTATTTTGAGTTTCTTTCTTTGAGGAGATTTTGGATCTAGAAAGAGGAGTGGATCTTGGGAGAAGGAGATTATGGGAGGAGACTCTCTTTCATTTGTGTCTACCATTAATAGGATCATAGCGTTGGAAGTAACTCTTCCCTCTTGTGTTGTAGTTCTTGTATTCATAGTGCTATGTTGTGCATCTTTGAAAAAAAAGTTTTGTATTGAGGGTTTTATTTTGGGGAATTTCTTTGGGGATTCTTATTATATCGGGTCTTGTAATTATGTTGCATTTTGTTTTGGTGTATTTTTTCTTAGGGAAGGTGATCCCCTGTTGTGTAGAGGAGTTTGGTCCTCCATGTGTGGGGTTGAGTGGGAGATTGCTCCCTTGCATTAGGGCTTTCATTTGGGATAAGAGTATCCTATATAGGTGATGACCATTACTAGGGGTATGAGTTCCCTTGTACTTGTGGGATATGAGTATCCCTTTGTGTATTAAAATGAGCACACTGGAGGGATAAGGGGTGTTGATTTGTGGAGATATGGTATGGGGTTTTGTGGAGAAATTATTGTGGAGATGTACTTCATGTTATTTATATGCATTTATTACACCCATGCTTGGTTGAGCCCCCACTCCCCCTAATTGGTTTACCTTCAGGATAAACCCATGTGGTAGTCTTGTTATTTACATTTGTTGTGGTTATGTATATGTGATTAAAGTGGTTCAAGTCAATGTATTGTTGTGTCGAGTCCTTTTAGCGACTAAGTGAAAACCTCATGCTTAGGAACCCTATGGTTGGGTTGAGAGCCCATCGATGGTTTTTTGTTTTTCCATCCTTATACTTTGCAGGTTTTCTTGTGGAGTTCTTTGAATATTCTATAAAAATTGTGCAAGTCAATTGGAAAGAAAAGGGAACATTGTGTTGGGATCAAGCAATGTTTCTCGTTGGCCTTGCTTTTTTGCATATCAAGGCTCTTGAGTCCTGCAAAGAGATGTAATCATTAGAAAAAAAAAGTACAAATGATGTTATTTCAAAGTGACTTATCAAATTGTGTATCATCAAAAGAAAAGTAAAGTTTATTTTATAGTGAAAATTGATTTGAAAAGCATTTATTGTAGTATGGAATTGCAAGTGTCTTTTTCTGAAACTTTCCTGAAGAATTGGTTTATCATTGAATGAAAAAGTAATGTTAAATAAAGAAGGAATCGCTACTTTCATTTCATTATTACATAGCAAATAAACTTTCCTTTTATTAGTTTTTGAAGTAACTTCTCAAACAAATTGTTAGTTAAAAAAAAGGGATTAAGTGATGCAAGCAATTTAAATAGATTCTTGTAAAATTGAGATGCAATGTAATAAGGAAGATTGATTTCTTCATACATGTGTATGTGTTGCAAGAGAATTATGTATCTATTTTAAAAGACAAGTTAATATGTCTAGTTATGAAAAGGAAGGGCTGAGATGAAAAGGGGGTGTTAGATTAGTTCAAAAGAAATCGGTATTATAAGGTACCATTTTGGAGTAATCTCCATACTTTCAAAGAAACCAGTTAGTAATGTCAAAATATATAAAGGTTGATGAATACTTTAGACTTGCTTCCAGGTCAGATTAAATAGCGAAGGAAGAACTCTTACAAACTGGAGATTAAATGGTCCAACCAAACTTCATATTTCAGAAACCATATTCATGTCATCGATAACAGTTCACATGGAATAAACCAGCTTTAGCCAGGCAGTTAATTCACTACAACCAGTCTTATTCTTGTTGAATCGGTGGTAATAGTCGATTCTCTGGTTTAAGATCAGATTTAAATTCAAGGAAAAGTAGAATCAGGAAATCATAAATGTCTGGCTGCGTCTAGAATAAACCATGTTTCAATTCAGTTCCCAAGGAAAAAAAAAACATAGCAAATGAGCGATTAAAAAAGGTCGGTACTATTTATTGTACCAATAGTTGCCTTTAGGAAAGAAACCATCTCAAGAAACTTTGCAATGCCATTTAAAACTGACTTGGAGTCTGCAGTCTAGCGGTGCAGAATGTGTATCAGTTGCTGTTGTATTTCTAACTCCAAATCAATGTCTATTTTAAAACTGGAAAACCACAAATGGAAGATAAAAACTTTCTTCAAGCGTAAAATATATAACATATGCCGCCTTGGAACCTTGGTATGATGGTAGTCTTTAACCGTAGCAATACCACTCGGGTGAATAGGCCGTTCAGGGAGTCTAGAATGGAAATTGAAAACTTCAAGTCTGAAGCACACAGATGGAAAAAAAATCATCTAGTTTCTTTCTTATGAACACTGGAGATCTGGTATGCTAAATTTCTGTAATTCTCTGTGAAATCCAGGAAAAGAAACGAAATTATTACAAAACTGAACAATGTCATTTGATAACTAACTATATAAAATAGAGTTTCTCGTAGCAATTCAGTTAATAGTTAGAATAGAGATTAAATTTATAAATTATAGCAGAAAAAATCTCTTACATATATGCATATTTGTGAAATAAAGTATTAATTAAGTAATAGAACGAGGATAATTAAAAAGCACGAGTTACAAGGAAAAAAATCAATGAAGGATTTAGTAATAGAAATTAAAAGTTGAAGGAAAAGTGGTAGTTAAATTTAATTAATGATTTTTATATGTTTCTTTATTATATTTATGAGATAATTAATAGAAAGTTTCTAATTGAAACTAACTAATTTAAATCTAGTGATTTAAAACTATTAATTTATTATTAAGAGATAGTTCATATTAGTGGAAAAACTTCAATTAAAACTTATCAAGTTGGTAGATTTATTTTAGGAAACTCAACAATATGTCAAAATGGTGGAAATCATTAAACATTAGCAATTCATACATTTAAAACTTTGGTAAAGAAAAATTTAATTAAGTGCCCAAATATTATCTTCCTCTAAATTAAACATAATTAGAAATAAAGTTTGTTTAATTTAAAATCTATTATATTATATTGTAAATTAAACTGATTGTAAATTTTTAAAGAAGACAATTAATGAATTGTTTATTAAAATTACAAAGGAGGAAGTTGCAGTTGGAATTAGATACAAATAATCTCTATAATTATAGTTATAAAGAATTTAATTGAAAGGTAAAATTGATGTTATCATTGCAACCAAATATCAATGGAGTAACTAAAAAAATACTTCCCTTGAATGTTTCGGGGAAATGCAAATAAAATCTTTATAGATAATGAATTTAGGGGAGATATTTATTCTTTAAATAAATCCAACAATAATCAAGGATGTATTATTATAAAGGTAAATTTAATAAATAAAAAATTGACTTCAAAATTATTATGATGGATTCAACTAGAAACCTCAAGTTTAATTTTGAAATCTAAACTTTGTCTTGGATATAGAAGAAATTATCTTTAATCTATTACACAATTTGAATATTTTACCCTTCACTTTATTTTCACTTGTTATTCTAAATTGATTAAAAGTGAATATAGCCATATTAAGCGAGAGCTTGAATAGTTTGTAGCCGTTGGCTTACCTTCTTATTCAAGTTGGGGAAAACTAAGTGTGAACTTGGAATGGATGTTAATTGGCCTAGCGTGTAAACTAAAGTTTGGCCTTGAAAATGTAAAGTGATGTGATGCCATCATGAACTTGATGTCATTAGTCATGATATTATCTAAAGCGTAAACTTACCTTGGTAGTGTTAATAAATTATTTAAAAAAAAATGGTTTAGGTTGAGTAAATTTTAGGGCATGACAACAAGAAAGAAACATGCAAGATTATCCCAAGCATCTTAATACGTATTTAAATCAATCCTTTTTAAACAAAGCATTCACAAAAAATAACCTTTCAAACATAAATAATAAAGGAATATAATTCAACATGCTTGTATTAAAAGCTCCAACTGATATTACTTCCTCCCTAGATCAATTCCACAAGCCCGCTTGCTACTTCCTCTAAGTTCAACCTAACTTCCACTTCTAGCCTCTTACCAATTCTCTCAACAATTCTAAAATTATAAAATAACTCTCTCTAACTCACAAATCTCTCACAACTAATGCAAGAGCATCCTTGGGTCATGGCAATCTTGCATCACCCAAAAATATTTTCATTCCAGTTTATCTTTGTTTTAGTTACAGTTTAGTTCAATTGGTAGATCCGGTGATTCTTCATGTTTGCTTGCTAGACCTTGTGGATCTATGCTTACATCATCGACATGTTCATTTACCTTAATCCAAAATTTGAGCACGATTGCTTCATTTTTTGGAAAGTAATTGCTTCTGGATTATTTAGCAGTTTCTTGAATTGGCACCAGAATAATGTTCTTATCTAACAACTAGTTTGATCGCTTGTTCCCGTAGCTTGCAAATCTTGATGGTGTGATTCAAATTGTTCTATGGGGTGTCCCTGACCTTGATTTAGGTCCACACTTCATCTTATGCATTCACCGATGAGTAATTCAAATTTGAGGCTGACATATGCACGCTCACATTACATTTTCTTTAATCAGAGATTGTAATAATCCTTGGGCCAACGTAGATGTTTCTGGATCTGCGAATGTATATAAAGTATTGTAATTGATCATTAGGAGGCAATGGTAGTAGTGAAAGAATAGTTAGAGATTAGAAAAGATAAGATTTGTTTAGTAGGATTTTCGCTCGTATTGAGGAGCATACATGGGAAGATGGTATTTTGAGCATGTTGTAATCAGGCCTGTGAGCCAAATTTGTAAGCCAAGATGTTATTGGCTAGTTGTAATCAAATTCTATGATAATAAGAATGTTTGGATTTGTATTTGTCTCCATTTTATGTGTTTCTTCTGTTGTGTGACTCTTGCTGCATGGTCTTGATTGTTCTCTTTGAGGACCCTTCGACCATGGCTGCATCAACAACACTCTACACAAAAATTACAATAGAATAACAATGAAGAAATTGGAAAGAAAAGTGTAACATATGATATAGAGAGAACCTCTATAAATACTAAAATTTGAGTATCCAAAGGCTACAAACAAGCTAACAATTCTGCTGCCTTCCTATTCACATGCAATGACTCAGCTGATTTAAGCTATCATATTGCAACACATAGCAGTCCTCATATTTGCAATCTCATAGAATGTTGATTCGACTTCATTCATGTGACAACATGACTCTTTTACTGAGTCAAGGCCCAACAACACATTACTATAGGTTTCCTATTTGATTTGCAAGTCGACTACCCTCACATACTTCTACCATTTTTGCATTGACTAAGTTTTATGCTTATCACATGGATTTACTTGGTTTTGATGCAGATTTAAGACTTCTATTGCTTTCCACACTCTATAGATTTTGGCACCACCTTCATACTTTTAGCTCCCTTTGTTTATGCATAGTTAATACTTAGTCAACAATATTGAATATGCATTCATTTCTACTTGCAATGCTTAAACTATATTCTCCTTTACCCATGCACAATGTATAAGTCTCTTTTAACTTATTATTCACATGATCTAAGTGCAACATGTTAAACTCTAGCCATATTTTCTTATATGATAGCACTAAGATAATGCACTTTACTTATTTACAAAGAAATTTTAATATATCAAACAACAACGCTATACTCATTCAACCGCTTCTAATATATCAATTAATATTATATATATATATATATATATATCCATATGACTAATAAATACATACTTCACAATTAAAATATTGAAAGAACCAACAATGATAGATATTCTGAACAAGCATGGTGGAGATAGAATGCATAAACTCAACCTGAAATATTAGATAGTCAGGGGTCAACATATAAAGGAGAAATATCCTAGCATGAGGTGTTGAAGTGTATAGACACCTCTCCAATCTATAAACTAGCTGGGAAGCTCATGAGGAAAATATCTAAGAGTCCTAATGAGTCATATAGCCTACACAATAAATATCTAAGTAGGCTTAGGTAAACCTATGTGTATGCAAGCATTAATGTATACAATGACACCCCCCTTAAGCATAACTTAGGTAGGCATGGATAAAATGGGTCCCGACTACTAGCTTGGTGAGGTACCCATGAACAATGCAATCTCTCTAAAAAATAAAGATAGAAAACCCAGTGGGGAATAAACTATCCTCTAAAAGGAGAGAAGATATGGAGAAGAATAGAAAGCCCCCCCAAGGATGATGATGATGCTGATATAGACGGCACACCAAGAAGAGTTCGTAGATGAATGAACTTGCTCTTAGTGAAGGGTTTGGTGAAGATGTTAGCAACCTACTCTAAAGACTGGAAAAAGACTAAGTCGATGATTTAACCATGAATTAAATCTTTAATGTAATGCATATGAATCTCTATGTGTTTGGTTCATTGATGCTGAATTAGATTCCTACATATTTGAATAACACTCTAGTTATCACAATAGATGACTGTAGGCTGCCTGAAAAGAGTACCAAACTCAGAAAGAATGCCTTGAAATCATATAGCCTCAATAGATAAGCTAATAGCCCCCTGAACTCTGCCTCTATGGATGATATATCAATAACATTTTACTTCTTGCTAGAGCAACTAATAGGACTTGAACCAAGTGAAAAGTTGTAACTTGAAGTGGACTTACGATGCTCAGTGTCACCAGCCCAATCTGAATCTATATAACCAACCAAGTCAAGTGATGAACCAACTTTGTAGTGAATCCCAAACCCAAGAGTACCATGAAGATAGTGAAGAATCCTCTTGGCTGCTTTCCAATGTAGCTCATGAGGTTTTTGCATGCATCTCAAAACCATGCCTACTGCATAGGTAATGTCTGGCCTGCTATGAGTCAAGATATAAGAATACCAACAAGTTGTCGATACAATTTAGCATCAACCAATGGTGTAGTACATGAAGTCTCAAGATTGACTCTAGAAAGAAAGGGAGTCAAAGATGGTTTGCAAGTATTCATATGAAACCGTGCAAGTAGATCAAGAGTATACTTTGGTTGTGCAAGAGTAATCCCTGAAGTTGACAGTAAAATATCAATTCCAAGGAAGTTGTGCAATAAACCCAAGCTTTTCATGTCAAATCTACCCTGAAGTGATGTCTTCATTGTTGCAATGGTAGATGAAGTACTCCTAGTAATCAAAATATCATCAAAATATAGAACCAGTATCAAAAGTGAATCATGTTGTCATAGTAGATACACATTAGAATCATAATGACATCTAGTAAAACTTGAAGATAAGAGGTAGGAGTCCATCTTGGCATACCAAGCTCTAGGAGTTTGTTTGAGGCCATAAAGATATTTCCTAAGTTTACAAACTAAGGATGAATCCTGAACAAACCCTAGTGGTTGTTCCATGTAGATTTCCTCGTGAAGGTCTCCATGAAGAAATGAACTCTTCACATCCATCTGATGTACATCCCATCCATGTGATGCAACTATAGCTAGTGTAAGTCTAATAGAAGTTATCTTAGCAACTGGTGCAAAAGTTTCTATATGGTCAATGCCCAAAACTTGTGAAAAACCTTTGGCAACCAGTCATGCTTTGTACTTCAACTAAACCATATGCTACAAATTTAGTTTGATATATAAACCTACCTACATCAAACTATCTTCCTTCCCTTGGGAAGTGAAGTCAAATCCCAAGTGTGATTTCTAATCAAGGAATCATATTCCTCATCCATAGCAATATCCCACTCTGGTATGCCTAATGCCTCTTTGAATGTCTATGGATTAGAAACTGAAGCAAAGAAGGCATGTGGCCCCCCCTAAAAATCTACTTGAATTAGTCTATCATCTACTGAATCTTGTATCCTTGTTTCTATCATATGTATAGTGTAAGATGTGGGTGAGTTTGATGCAGATATATCAACTTCAAATGCAATCCCTGAACTAGATGAAGACGAACCCTCATCACTGTGAGAATTGGAAGAAGATACTGCACTAGAAATTTGTTGAGAATGATTTGAATCATCAATACTATAATCAAGATATGAAGAGTCCACAATATGTTGAGAAGTGTCAAGTATAGTTTCAAGAGATGTTTCTTGAAACTTAACACTTCTCTCAATAAACAACTCATGTGTGGTAGGGTGGAGTACAGGTGATAGCCTTTTACACCATTTGGATATCCCACAAAATTGCAAGGTTTGGATTTTCGATCCATAGCCTTACGTTGTTCTTTTGGAATGTGTGCCATGGCATGAGAGCCAAAAACTATGAAATGATCAACTATTGGTTTCCATCCTTTCCAAGTTTCAAAGGGAGTGATGCCCTTTAAGGCTTTATGTGGAACTCTATTCTATATGTAACATACACAATTTCTTACTTCTTCCCACTATGATGGTGTGAGGCCCTTAGAGTGAATCATACAATTAGCTATCTCTTTTAAAGATCTATTTTTACATTCTACAACACCATTTTGTTGTGGGGTATAAGGAACTGTGCACTACAAATCTATCCCCTCTGATATACAAAACTGCTCAAAACTATTGTTGACATATTCTCTCCCATTATCTGTTCGAAGAACCTTGATGACTTTCCCTGATTTTTTTTTGACAAGAGCTTTGAAATATTGAAAAGACTCAAACATTTCTAATTTTTTCCTAAGAAAGTAGACCCATGTAAAACGTGAGAAATCATCAATGAAGGTGAGAACGTATCTAGCTTTTGTAAAATATGGATGGGGAAAATCCCCTGAAACATCACTACGAACAAGTTCTACAACTTGTGTTGCCCTCCATGATTTACCTTTGTCAAATTTTTCTTCTAGATGCTTGCCAAGTGCACAAACCTCACAAAGCCCTTTAGAAAATTTAACCTTAGGTAATCCCTTAACCATATTCTGTTGACATAGTTGTTCAACATAGCAGTAGTTAAGATGGCCAAACTGCTCATGCCATAGTTTGCTAACTTCATCTGAATGAGTTAGTAGTGCTTTTGGAGAAACATTTGTGGAAAAATTGGAGAAGGTATATAATTTGGATTGGTGATTTGCCTCTCCTATTGCTACCAAATTGCTGCTTTGTAATTCTCTTAGCTCAACTTCAAATCTAGAGAGAAGTATACTCTCATGCCCTTCCCTAAATGAGTTATTTGATACACTAAAAGGAGATTAGTTGAGAGTGAAGGTACACTTAGAACATTTGCAAATGTTCCTCCTTCAACTTCAACAGACCCTCTCCCTTTTACCAATGTTGGAGTATCATCACCTAAGGTGATTGTGGACATACTTGATGGTTCTAAGGATGAAAATACAACCTGTGAAGAACCCATATGGTGTGAAGCACCAAAGTCTAGAATTGATGATGGAGATAAAGATGCTTTAGAAACTAAGGATTTTCCCTTTGATTCCTCTTTTTCCTTAGTATTATCTTGATTTGATGAAGATTCCTTGATAGAATCAGGTAGCCCTATATTATTCATTTTGAGAATTTGTTGTAGAACTTCAATTTTTTTCTTCATGCAGTGATGTTCATTATGTCCAATATTTTTACAAAAGGTGCATGCAACTCTCTTTTTACCTTGAGAGTCCTTTTTGGAGTTGTCAATTTTGCTTTCTTTCTTAACTTCCTTGTCCTTTTTAGAGTTCTTCTTCTCCCCTTTTGAAGTTTGATGTGTTTCATTCCTTGCAAGTAGGGCTTGAGGTTTAGTGGACTTCAAAGTACCCATTTGAATTAAATTTTCTTGCTCCCTTGTGAGGTCAACAATGAAGTTATCAAGTGTGGGCATTGACCGTGAGGCTCCAAGAGCCCTTTTAGTAGAGTAGAAAGTTGATACAAACACAAAAAATTATGGACCTAGCTTGGAAAGTACAAAAATGATTAATTGATCCTCTTTCTTGTCAATTCCACAATATTTTAAGTGAAACTTCAAGGATTTAAACTTAGTAAAAAATTCTTTTAAAGTTGAAAAATTCCTAGGACTAAGACCTAAGAGTTGATTTTCCAACTCATGGCTTCTAAGTTCATCTATTTTCCCAAAAAGTTTGTCAAGACCTTCCAAAAATTGGTTGGGTTTTTACAAGTTCTCAACATGGAACAACAAATCAAGAGATAAATTTAGGCATATAAATCCAAATGCTTGATCAAACTTATTGAAAAACCTTTCTTTGTTTTTAGCTGCATTATGTTCTTTCTCTATTCCCACAGTTACCCTATATAAGCCTTTGTTCTTAAATACAAGAATTACTTTCATCTTCCAATCATGATAATTGAAAGGTGTTAAGGGCACTATAATAATATTAGATTCTATATTGCTTTGACTAAGATATTTGTTTGTAGAAATGTGGAAAAGAAGAAGGTAGAAGTCTGTGCAGAAGTGCAAAAACACAACACAAGTACTTCTCTAGGAAGTGTGAAAATGAACCACACATGACACCCCCCCTTATTATTTTTTTCTCTTGAATTGTAGATTTTTGGGTCACTATGGAAAACTCTAGCTCTTCTAGGGTTTTTCACCTAAAAGGAGAGAGATAGGACCCAAAAATGCATGGGGTTCATTAAATTAATGTTATGTGTGATGTTGTCTAAGCTAAATGAATTAAACTAAATGCAATTGACTAATCTAAATGAATTAAAATGAATGAAAAAGTGCAATTTAAGCTATGTTTCAAAGCACATTATGTAATGCAATAATGAACTAAATGAAAGAAATATGCAGAACAAAAAGAAAAGGGATGAATCTGAGTGCACCTTGAGACTTGATGAAGAATTTGGAATGTTGTGGATGCTGGTTGAATTCACTAATTTTTCACAATGGGACTCATTCACCCAGGGTGGCGAATTAGTCCTCCTCCTAGTAAAATAGTGTCAAGAACTGGTTTCTGATAGTCGGGATCCGGAATCTGAAAACACTCATATTTTCAGTCCTAAGATGGGAATCATTCACCATTAATGGTGAATCAGTCCTCTCCCAAAATTCTAGAAAATCAGGAGACAACTTTGCAACACCAAATCTATAAATATTTGCTTGTTTGGTTGCCGAAGTCAAATATGTAGCAAACAGACAAAAACCCCTATTCAAGCTTGAAATAGACTTAAGTTGACTTGAAACACCTAGTTGACTTTGCTCTCCACTTTTCAACACATAAATGCTTGATAAATTTGCATACCTAAGTCTCCAAACACACATGCAAGAGGGAAAAATGGTTGAGGGTTAACAAATAGGGGTTTGCCTTGGTCAAACCCCATTTTTGGTAATCAAACCCTCAATGAAATAATGGAATGTAAAGGAATGATAAACTAACATGAAAATGCTATCATCTTACCAAACCCTTGTTAATGCAGGTATGAAGTAATGTCAATGGACGCTTCAAAGTGCTTGAATTTTTCTTGAATTGATGTTGTAATATGCTTGAATGCTTGAGTGAATAGGTGGATAAGTGAAATTGATGAATAGGGAGATGTAAAATGAGGTGAAAAATGCCTATTTATACAATCTTGTGTCATAGTTTCCCGTTCATACCTCATCACAAGCCAACATCAAGTGATTTTTAATAAAATCCTAATTTTTTTAAAAAATATTTTGAATTTGGGCCCAAGGGGGACTCATTCACCACCCATGGCGAATGGGTCCCACCTAGGACCTAAAAATAAGTGTCAAAAATTAAGTTGCATTTAACATTGTTTGTCAGGATAATATCCAAAAATACACTTAATAAAAGCATATGAGGGCATAAAGGGGTCAAATACGTCATAAGAAGAGATAAATAGTGAAGTTGTGCCTAGGAAAGCATGAAATATTGTTACAAGACTTTAAAACACTTCAAAATAGGACATGATGTGTAAAAAGGTGATTTTTAGGTGAATTATTATGAATAGAGTCTAGAAGAATGTAGAAATGTCTTACAACACTTCACAACACCTTCACAAGACATCATTATTTGAATTTTAGTACCTAAATATGCATGTTCAAGCCATGTTCCAACATAAAATCAAAGAAAAATATATCAAATACCATGAAACAAGACCTAAAAGGCCATGAAAATGACAAGGGGCTATTTTTCTATAGGACATTTAGCCCCCACTTTAGTGAGAGAATGAACTTGCTTCAAACTCACACTAAAGTAGCCATGAACATTAAGAAGAGGGTTCAAATGCACTTACGTTAGCAAGATGGAATGAAAATGATCAAGAGAGATGATCAAGACCCCAAGATGAAGATCCCATGGAAAACTAGGCATAAGAACAAAGGAACACACAAGTGTTGAGAATCAGATGAAGCTTTGATCACTAATCCAACTAGTTGTGGATAAGATCTAGGCTAAAAAGAATGTGTACACTCACTCTGGGGTGAAAAAACATAAGATGGTTCGTCGGGTGAGAAGGCCTAAATGTACTCACTCTGGGGCCACAAAACTAGTTATCCATGGGGTGAGAAAGCCCAAAAAGGTAAGATATATATGCTAGTTGGTATGCACTCACAAACACAAAAGTGGCTATGGGAAAAAGTCATGCCGCTAGGTGGGCTTCCCGCTCAACCATGTTAAAGTTATACCCATTGATAACTTTAACAAGGCACCACAAAGAAAAATGATAATGAACAAAAAGAAAAAGGTACCACAGTCATTCAAGTTGCATTATGCAAGGTGACAAAATGCAAAAAATGTAAAATGAAAAAAAAAGGATGTTCAAAGGAGTCTTGTTAAGTATATGCAAGGTCAGTCACTTAGGGAACATTGTACTTAATGTCTCCAAAAGAGGACCAATCAAAGAATAGTATATTCACAACTTAGGGGATGCAGTGCGTCACATTAGGCCATAAAGATGAATGCAATATGCTAAGATAGATCACACTTGTGAAAGACATCACACCCAATGTCATCCACAAAGTAACAAAAATATAACAAAAACAACAAGGCTACACTAAGAACCAAGAATGCAAATGAATTATGGTAATGTATGCCCCCCACTTTAAAGGAATTTCTACACATCGTTCTGTGAGAAATTGTTTGAAAGTAGAGAAGAAAAGGAAAAGGAAAAACAAAAACAAGACACAAGAGCCAACTCGGAAAGCCCTATGCCAAGTCATATGTTTCAAAGTTAGGCTACGTCATGTCAAGGGAAAAAAAATAAAAAAAGAAAGCGAGTTGCCCCCCCAGAAAAAAAGCACACCAAACACATAAGGGATCTATGGATTTAGGGTCAGTATTTTAGTTGCTGTGATGTTTTTATGAAAGAGCTCAGAACTGTCATCATTCCCCAAATACACATAGAACTACAAGAATGACACAGAGAGAGCGAAAATAAAGGAAAAATAAAGTCTGTTTCGAGTCAACATGGAAGAGACATTGCGGTCTCAATGCTTTGCATCATCCCCAAAAGTAAAACACAAGTGAAAAGGGAATGAAAAGGAAAAAGATTTTGGGTCAACATGAAGGAGACATTTGGGTCTCAATTCTTTGCATCATCCCCAAAAGGAAAACACAAAACAAAAGTGAAAAAGACAAGGACCTTTTGGGTCAACATGGAAGAGACATAGGGCATCTCTATGCTTTACGTCATCCCCAAATGGAAAACAAAAAAAAAAGAAAAAAGAAAAAGACAAGGACCTTTTGGGTCAACATGGAAGAGACATAGGGCATCTCTACACTTTTCATCATCCCCAAACGAAAAACATGAAACAAAAGAAAAGAGAAAAAGACAAGGACTGACAATTAGAAGAATAGAGGTACAAATAGAAGAAGTGTACAAAGAGAGGGAACATCAAACACATGTCACGGGGGAACACGATACACACATGAAAGAAAAATAAAAGAAACACGAAAAGGTGTAGCAAGGGGAATGCAAGTTAACCATCTAACAAGTCATCTGCCTCCCAATCATGTTCAGTGTAATGCGAGGGCGGTTGACTATCTAAAGGAAGTATTGCAAGTTATGAACTAGGAGTCGTATCGGGTTCTTCACTTAATGAAAATGATTTATCTTTTAATCTCATTGTGGATGAGAATAAAGAGTTTAAATTATTGTGTATTTCTTCATTGATTTTGGCAATATCCACATCGTCATCATCATCCAGATTGATAACAACGGGAGGATGAAGGGTGATTTCTAAAGACGGATGTATCAAAAGTTTTGGCTATTGGATTGGTTTAGGTTCTTGTGAAGGTTGTACTTGAATATCAAGTGGTGGGTCAAGAGAGGTAGGGTTTCCATCTATTGCTTCTGTCAAAGGTGGAGGTGGATTGTCTTTATTGTCTTCTATGCCAAATTGATGAGCAAGGAGACGACGACGATGCTGACGTTCCCTAGCAGTAGAATTTTTGTTAATGTGGTTTTGGAGTTGTTGAGGTGTATGAGCGGATTGAGTCAACATAGGTTATTCTAATTCCAAAGAAGGAAGAACAGAAGAAGCCGAAAAATATGGGTCAACCACTTTCTCTTTTTCTTTATACACTTGTTTAACATGAGGAGGTATGATAGGATTACTTTCAGTTTCTCTCGGTCATTTAGACGATGGCAAGGAAATGTCTAAGGGTGGTTGTTTGGAAGGTTGTTTGGTTTGGTCAATGTTTTATTTAGGTTGAATCATGGTTTCATCTATGATGGGAGGTACAAAATTGGACAGGGATGTGTTATGAAGAGATAATTTAGTTATTTTCTTGGCTTTGAACTTTTGATATGCTATGAAAAAGAAGTCCTTTCGAGTGTAATGGGCTCCATGGGTTCAGGCCAAAAGGATTCTAAGGAGAAATTACCTTTGGAAGATAAAGGATTAAAGCCACTATGGTGTACGGTGAATACCTCATTGCCATGTGGAAAATTCAAACACTTGTGAACAACTGATGAGACTGCTTTCATTGAGCGAAGCCAAGGGTGGCCTAGCCGCAGACGAAATTGGTCAGATTGTGGAATAATTGAAAATGCTACCTCCAAAGTTCTAGGTCCTATTTGTAAAGGGAGTGTGATTGATCCGATCATAGGGCATACAAAACCAGTATGTGTCTTAATCCATGCAATCCGTTTATTATAATCATCTTGATATATAGCTCATGTAATACAAGAAACTCTTTTATGATCACATTGTCGCCACAAGTGGGATCTATTAATATCCCATTAGTGGGATTAACATAGATTCTACCAGCTATGTAGAGAGGACCATTAGGAAGTTTTTGTAATATGTCTTTAGCAAAAAAAGTGATATCAAGAGATTTAGTGGTTCGGCCCTTTTGAGGGATAATGTCTATCGCACCCACAAGTTTATCCATAGGATGAACTTGGGTAACAATTGGAGTTATATCATGTTGTTCATGATTTGTATCAATAGTCATTACATCAGGTTTTGAAGGTTCACTATCCTTGACAAATGAAGTAGTGTGTTTAGGCATAGGATTGGTGAAGATTTGTAAATTATGGTTAGGGGTGCAATGTACTTATTGCCTTTATCATTAACACCCATAATGGTTAAATGTCCTGAATCAATGAGGTCTCTAAATAAATGTTTTAGGTGATTGAAATTTTTAGTATCATGTCCATTTTGGCAATGAAAATGATAATAAGCATTAGGTTTGAATGTAAGAGGTAATGGCTGATTTGGATCAAATGGTTGAACGGGTGGCAAAGTGAGCATGCATTGTTGAATTAATTAGTTCATTGTGTTATGGAGGGTGTTAGGTAGGGGAGTAAATTGTTTTTTGGGTTCCCCATAATGATAAGGAATCGCGCCTTAACAGTTGCCACTTGATTTTGATTTTGTTGGGTTGGTTGCGGTTGTTGTTGAAGAGGCAGATTAAACTAAAAAAAGCCTCTATTTGGTCTATGAAATTTTTTATTGTTATTGTTGTTTTTATTGTTGTGTTTAGGTTTGTTAGCTGAGTGAGAAGTGGATTTTGAATCATGAATTTAAACTAAGTTATGATACTCACACAAGGTTGTGCATAAATGCATAAACAAAGGGAATTTCATCATAGTTAGCTTATCTTGAAGATTTGTGTGCAAGTTTTCGATAAACATCTTTTGTAGATGCGCGTCAAGGATCTTGACATCTATTTGGGCATACAAGAATTGGTATTGTGAGATAAAATTTGTGACTTTTTAATCTGTGTTTTATCTACATCAGATGAGGTCAGCCATTGTTTTCTTAGGTGTCATGTGAACTTGGAAATTACTTATATGAAAGCATCCACAAGTTCATTGAAGGAGTGGATGGAATGATTAGTGAAGTTGGAAAACCATTCTAATGTAGTATCTTTCAAGGTTCTTGGAAAAATATTGGCTAAAAGTATCTCATCAAGGACAAAATCACTACATAAAGTTGTGTAAGCATTAACATGGTTGATAGGGTCTCCTTTTCCTCCGTATTTCTCAAACTGAGGCATTTCTATCCCTTGTTGCATGAGGGTACGTAAGATTTCTAAGGATAAGGGGCTACTATAGACATGATATGTTGGTGGAGTGGTTTGACCTTGGATAATGTTGGAAAGTTGATGTTGCATGGAAGAAACGGTGGTAAGGAGTTGTGTAAGAATGGGATCAAGGTATGTAGATCGAGATGGAAGAGAAAATAGTGATGGAGTGTAAGGGATGTTGGGGGAAGTGAAAGGAATACTAAGGGGTGTGAAGGTGGTGGAAGGGACTTACGATGTCACAAGAGATGTAGGAATGTTAGGTGGAATTGCAAAGGAAGGAGCCATATAAATAACCTGTTGCATAGTTGTAGTGACATGCGGATTGGTATAAGCTGGTATAGATGCTATGGTTGAAGGGGGAAGAATTGGAGGTCCTCCTTGGCTTACAGGAATGTTTGCAGATTGGCTATTAGAAGAGGCATGTTTATTGTAAAACTCAAAAATTTTCTTCATCACTTGCAAGCCTTCATCACTTTCAATCAAACGATAAAGATTATCAATGGCAGGTATGGCAATTTGGGAAATGTTTTCAAGTGTCAAGTCTTGTTGTAAATGTATGAATTCTTCATGAAGACTAATGACCTTATCTTGGGGAAGAGAGTTGATTTGGGTGTCAACATTCATTGGATGGAAGGGTGAAGGCATGTAAGTGGTATGATCAATGAATAATGCACCATTGTCTATACCAGGAGTAGGAGCTCGTGAAATCCCAAGGTCCACAACGAAAGTGCTATCGTGGGAAGCCATGAATCTAGAACTTCTTCTCACTAAAGTATTATCAACGAGACACAAAACACTCGTAAAAGTACCACAAAGGAAGGGTTCATGTCAAATGCAGTGTAATCTAAGATGTATAAATGCAAATAACAGAAAGACTGCTAACTATAATAGATAAAAAACTTCAAAAAATAGAAATGCAAGAAAATGCCAGAAATAGTGTCTAAAAAGTGCAGAGGGACAGATTCGCCCAAGGTGGCGAATGAGTCCCAGTATGCAATTTTTTTTATTTTTCAAAAATTTTAAGATGATTTTAATGTTCTACAGAATGCAACTAATGATGCAAAATGCAAATTTTCTATTTTTTCAATGAGATGCAATGCAAAAATGAAATCTAAATGAAGTTTTCACTAATGCAATATGAAATACCTAGAATGCAAAAAAAAAACAATGACCTAATTGAATGGTGATGAAAATTTAAACTAGGATGCAATATGAGAATGAAATTAGAAATGAAAATTTTCCAAAAGTTGGGTTCACTGAAATGAACTGTAGATTTTCGGGTCACCATGGATAACTCTAGCTCTTCTAGGGTTTTTCACCTAAAAGGAAAGAGATAGGACCCAAAAATGCATGGGGTTCATTCAATTAATGTTATGTGTGATGTTGTCTAACTTAAATGAAGTAAAATAAATGCAATTGACTAATCTAGATGAACTAAAATGAATGCAAAAGTGCAATTTAAGCTATGTTTGAAAACACATTGTGTAATGCAATAATGAACTAAATGAAAGAAATATGTAGAACATAAAGAAAAGGGATGAATCTGAGTACACCTGGAGACTTGATGATGAATCTAGAATGTTGTGGATGCTAGTTGAATTCACTGGATTTTCACAGTAGGAGTCATTCACCCACGGTGGCGAATTAGTCTTCCTCCTGGTAAAATAGTGTTGAGAATTTGTTTCTGACAGTCGAGATCTAGAATTTGACAAAACTCAAATTTTTAGTCCTAAGGTGGGACTCATTTGCCACTGATGGTGAATCAGTCCTATCCCAAAATTCTAGAAAATCGGGAGACAACTCTACAACACTAGATCTGGAAATATCTTCTTGTCAGGTTGCCGAAGTCAAATCTGCAAGAAACAGATAGAAAACCCTATTCAAGCTTGAAATAGACTTAACTTTACTTGAAACACCTAGTTGAATTTTCTCTCCACTTTTCAACACATAAATTCTTGATAAATATACATACCTAAGTTTGCAAACACACATGCGAGAGGGAAAAATGGTTGAGGGTTAGCAAATAGGGGTTTTCCATGGTCAAACCCCACTTTTGGTAATCAAACCCTTAATAAATTAATGAAATGTAAAGGAATGATAAACTAACAACATGAAAATGTTATAATCTTACCAAACCCTTGTTAATGCAAGTTTGAAGTAATGTTAATGTATGCTTCAAAGTGCTTGAATGTTGCTTGAATTGATGTTGTAATATGCTTGAATGCTTGAGTGAATAGGTGGATAAGTGAAATTGATGAATGGGGAGATGTAAAATGAGATGAAAAATGCCTATTTATACAATCTTGTGTCATAGTTTCCCATTCATACCTCATCACAGGCCAACACCAAGTGTTTTTTAATAAAATCCCGAAAATAAATTTAAAATATTTTGAATTTGGGGCCAAGGGGGACTCATTTACCACCCATGGCGAATGGGTCCCACCTAGGAACTTAAAACAAACTTGTGTCAGAAATTAAGTTGCATTTAAGGTTGTTTGTCGGGATAATATCCAAAAATACACTTAATAAAAGCATATGAGGGCATGAAGGGGTCAAAAAAGTCATAAGAAGAGATAAATAGTGAAGTTGTGCCTAGGAAAGAGTGAAATATTGTTACAAGACTTTACAACACTTCAAAATAGGATTTGATGATGTGTAAAAAGGTGATTTTTAAGTGAATTGTAATCAATAGAGTCTAGAAGAATGTAGAAATGTCTTACAACACTTCACAAAACCTTCACAAGACATCATTATTTGAATTTTAGTACCTAAATATGCATGTTCAAGCCATGTTGCAACATAAAATCAAAGCAAAATATATCAAATACCATGAAACAAGACCTAAAAGGCCATGAAAATGACAAGGGGCCATTTTTCTATGGCACATCTCCCTCCCCCAATTTGGCACTTTATAGAAGGCTCATACTTGTCACTAACCCAAAAAGACACAAATAGGCACTTTATAGGGGGTGATCCCACAATACTGGTTTACAATTTTTGGCCAAACTAGACACTGAACTAATTTTTTCTAACTAAATCTTCACTTTTGGGCACCTATAGTGGCTAAACCGTGAGGAATTTGAAGAGGATACAAACTAATGATTTGTGTAATTTTGTCTGTAGATTCTAAATATATTTTTTTCAAATTTTTTGGAATCATATTGCACTTCTTTTTCCATCTCCTTCGAAAACTAGTTTTTTTTCAGTAAACACAATTTTTAAGGAGCGATACTCACCGTATAACATATAACTTTTTTTCCATGAAGGATAAAATTCTATTTTTTTCGAATTTAGATTTGTAACAACAATATCTAGTGCTTCCAATTGGTTTCATAGTATTTTATTGAATATTAAATTCATTTTTTTTTGTTTGATCAAGGACTTCAATATCTGGTTGATTCATATTTTTCATTTTTTTTTGATAATCTTCTATTTTTCCACATGTGTAGAACAAACAACTTGATTTTCGGTGAAAAAACTACATTCACAAGAAATAAAAAATAAATATAATAATTAAATTAAATTTATTTAAAATTATACTTTTTGGGAAGCTTATAATAAGGAATACATACTTACAAAAACTAAATTTTAAATGAATTCATTTGATCCCCTAAAAGGTAAATCAAAAGTGATTTTTTATCAGCATTTTGATAGGTGTAAAGAAGACTCTATTATAGGTTTGGTTTAAAACTAGTAGGGTTCTATCCAGGGGGGTTTGATATAAGGTAGTTTGATCAAACTCTCTTCAATTGGAATGATTTAAATGGAAAATTTTAAGGCTTAAATCATTATATTTTCTAAAAATATGTGATTTCATCAAAAATTGGAATCTCCCAGAAATTGTAAACCAACTTTGTGGGATCACCCTAGGATGAGTGTGATTTTATGCTCCATGAATTCATGGAAAAAAAAGACATGCACTTTTGCAAAAAAAGTGGAACTCAAATATGAGTTACGGTGCAAAAGTTATTACACTTCAAAAATTTCTCCCTTTACAAAATTGATCCTCACAAATAAATTTTCTAAATTTTTAGATAAAATTGCAACGCACCAAAAAATCAGTATGAGGAAAAAAAATTAAAACAGGGGATTTTTCCCATGTGACCAAGGGATTAAGTTTGGAGAAGATTACACCCTCCTAGTCGCTGTTGTGAAAAATGGAAAGAGCCTGCCACAAAGTTGCTCTATTGCTGAGTTGGAAAGTTTGAGGCAAGAGTATTAGTGAGCAAAGATTGCATATGATTATGAAAAAGCAGCAAACATCGAACAAGTGCAACACCTACGGTCAATGGAAAAGAACTTTATTTCTAAGGCAAGAGAAGTGGAGAGGTCACGTGTTGAGCTGGCTAATGTCAAAAAGAGAGGGAGTGTTGCAGCTTAGCTTAGTGATAATCACAACCTTAGATAAAAAACATAATTCCAAGGAGTCCTCAAAATCAAAATTCTAGATCGATGTGCCCAAAAGAAATTGTGGCATCCTTTCCTCAGTTTGATCCACCAAAAGAAATTGTGGCTCAAATGAGAAAGCACAAACCTTGCACAAAAATAATAATTTCCAGCAGATAATTTACAGACTATGCAAAGAAATTAGCATGTTCAAGAAAAATTGGCATACTTCCCATGAGAAAATGAAAAGAGGCAGAAACAACCCCCTCCATCGGCAAAAATAAACTGCTCCTCCTCAACAGCTTTACCTACGACTGCTGCTCCTCTAGCAAGTGAGGTTGGTGCTTACACGCTTGCAACCAGTATTTGGTTTTGAAGCGTATGGCACCTCAATGGTGTGGATACACCACTGAGAGAGTATATGAAACAAGGTGAATAACACCTTCTCACCTTATACACAACCTCCCAATTCACAAAACGCCCTCATAGGTATTTGATGCTTGACACAAAGAGCTTGTGGGTAATAGAGAACTGAGAGAATCAGGCATATGTAGGAAAAAATATCCTCAACACAAGATCACGGTGGCAACATGTAGGTAAAAACTAGGTCGAGTTTCCTTTCCTACAGAATGCAAATGTGCAGAGATGAAAGGAAAAAAATTTAAAGAAATTCAAACAATATGGCCTGCTAAAATCCTGAGTGGCTCTGATACCATGAAAGAAACAACAATGAGATAGATTCTGAACAAGCATGGTGGAGATAGAATGCATAAACGTAACCTGAAATATTAAATAGTCAAGGATCAACATATAAAGGAGAAATATCCTAGCATGAGGTGTTTTAGTGTATAGACACCTCTCCGGTCTATAAACTAGTTGGTTAGATCATGAGGAAAATATCCAAGAGTCCTAATGAGTCATACAGCCTGCCTAAGCAGGCTTAGGTCAACCTATATGTATGCAAGCATTAATGTATACACTGACAAATATATACATATATCAAAATAATTATATATATTTTTATACATGTATATTAATATATATGTATATACATTTACATTAACATAGCTATATAGATATACGTTAATATATATAATATAACATTATTTTAATTTATCATACTTAAACACATATATTCATATATTCATTGATTGTCGTATGTATATGGAGTGTATATACATACATACATATATATATATATATATATATATATATATATATATATATGTACCGTATTTGTCCAATCGATACTCTCATGCATATGGGTTATCTGTTCATGAGTATGCATAGGTATGTCTACCTACATATACTCATGCACACATATACTCACATGTATGAGGTATTGTAGACATGTATATATATACATATATACATTCTATGTATATACTTCATCAATTAACATATATACCTACATATGTATATACTTCATGCACACATATACTCATATGTGTGAGGTATTGTAGACATGTACATATATACATATATACATTCTACGTATCTACTTCATCAATTAACATATAAATATGAATAGACAAAGAAGAACTTTCACCCAACATAAAGAATCAATCACATATCCCTAGTCAAAATATTCATAGAACAAGGTCATAAAGGTCAATACAAAACATTCAAAACCAAGACCGAAGGTTACTTACCATTTCCCAAAATAACTTGAATCAACTAAACCAATCTAGGATGTGAGTGTGTATATGCTTAGTTAGGCTCATTAAGGGTTACCAGACCAAGTTTTTCTCTTGAGTGATACTCCCCCTCTTTCAAAGGTTTGAATATGTTCTTGTATCGAGCTTAGTACATCAAAACAGTAGTTAGCCGATAACAATACATTCATGTGCATCATATATTTTATCTTCAAATCATTTAAAACATCATATGGAATTACACATTCATTTACCACATTATACATCAAGATTTTTATACAAAACACAATTATATATTAAATCATTTTAACCAACACAAGGTAATAGTAAATAGGTAAAAAACACAATGAGGTGTAACACTGAGTCCCTTTACTAGATAGATCTCACTAATATTTTCATATCCATAATAAAATTTTATATCTATTGGGGTTGTGCTCAAATTAGACTTGGATTTCAATATGCTATCTATTTTGGTTGGTATCTTGTGTTTGGAGTCCACTTCTTTTCCCTCTATGGAATTGAGTAACCATATTTAGTAGAGACAAGTGAAGGATTTAGTAACATCATGCATCCGAAGTTCATCTTATGTTTTGTTCAAATATTTTTACATGAAGCTTGAGAGGTTCTCAACAATTAACATGTGGAGTCTTAGACTGATATCTTAATGGTCCTTGGGACCCTGCTATAGAAATATGCATGTGCTCTCCTATGGTGGCCATTGTAGATGCCATATTTTTTGGTAGACTTGTCGAGTTTTATACATCAATTTTTTTGTGGTATCTTATCTCTAGTTTTATATGGTCTTGATGCTTAAGAGCAATGCATACCTAGGCTCTCCTACATTATCTAGTTGATCCTGAAGGGCTAAAATACACCTAACAATAAATTCAATGCCTCACAAGTTTTTTTTTTTAAATGCTCATTGTTCTTGGGGAAAATCTATAGTTGATACATGGTAATATATAGCATGATTCAATGACCAATAAAGATATTCCATGGAAATTTTGTGTTGGGTTGTTTTTTAGGAACTTTCTCATCCAATTACTATCATGTTTATAGTTCTAAAAGAAGTGAAAGAGAATGAAATGATGGGGAGTGAAAATGATATATTTTATTATTGGGTTTCATGTGTGTAGATGTTATGTAATTAAGAAGGTCCATTACTCATATTACTTTGAGATTTTGATAAATGTTATTAATTTTTTAAGGTAATCAACATGTGGATGGTGGCCATTTGTCTTCAAAACCTAATTGTGGTGACATGCTGAATTAGGTGGTAGGACCATTAAGTATTGGAAATCAATCACCACATTAAAGGTAAACTATTGTATGAACCAAGATCCTAATACCTTCAAGAGACAACAGTAAAACACATTAGAAGATTCAAATGCAAGTTAAGATCAAATTTCCCCATAAAATCCATTTAATTATGCTCAAAATAGGAATAAAACAAGAACACAATGAAAGAAGATAAAAATAAGCTAAATCCTATTAAGAATATGCAAAATCTTAATCTTATGGGGGAGTTGGTGCAAATTTGATGTGGAAATTGGCCCTTTCCCATCTCCCATGCAAGCTTTGATCATTTGATGAAGATGTGATCCACTTTGTTGAAGATTGAAGTGTGCTCTAAGATAAAAATCTGCATGACCTAACTAAAAATTTGATGAAATGGATGAGAATTTCTATGCTTGAGTGTGGATTTGAGTATAGTAACTTTGCTCAAATTGTGGATGCTAAAATGAGGAATGAGACCTCTTATTTATAGAATGAAAAGTTGGAGAAATGCCCAAAATGAAGCAATGTGGGACTAACATTCAACCAATGGCAAGGTGCCACTTGTCAAGAGATGGATGGATGAAGGATGTGCACATTTTGATGAATGTGCCCATAAATGCAATTAGGTGATATTTGAAATTAGTGAAATGACATGTAAGAGGGAAAAGAAATGTCTTAAATGCCACTTGGCTCAAGGCAAAAGGACCTATTAAGTGAAGTTAATGTCTTGTTGGAAGGACAAAGTCCACTTGGATTTGAATTCAAAGTTGAGAGAATATTCCTCCATTATGCCATGTTGAGAGAAAATGGGGATTTAATAAATGAATTAAATCTATTTTCATGTGCAAGTGGAAAAATATAGAGGATGGGACATGAATTAGGATTAAATTAATCAAAGGTTAATTTTAATGAGAGATTAGATGATGTGACAAATTTGACTAAGATTTATGGGTTTATTTAAATCAAAGATGAGAAGAATGTGATTTTAGACTTAGTTAAATAAATATTTTGTTTTATTTAACTAAAGAGGATGGTTAGTTAGCTTAAATTAAACAAAGTTTAATTTATTTAATTTAATAGGTAGCCCTTGGAGATTTAATCAAATAAAGGGAATTATTTAATTAAATATGGACATAGGGTTAATTAGATCAAATAGATTGATTTAATTAACAAGAGAGAAAGACTTAATTAGATAAAATGATTTATTTAATTAAGAGAGGAAAATTGATGAATTTAATCAAATAAAGGTATTCGATTAAATGGTTAGACTGAGGGATGATTTATGATGAAATGGTGTTACTAATCAGGATCAAGTATGTCGGTATATTTTCCCTTTCTACATTTTGCCCCACTTTGAAGCAAAGTACTCGTTCCATTGGTTCAAAGAATAAATTGTCTTGATCAAAAGCCAAAATTTTCTTGATTTCAAAAATTACCCCACTGTTGCCTTGATGAGAGAAAACATGCCAATATATTGCCCCCTCGAGAGATTGGATGAAAAGCTAGATTTTTGGGTGATCTCGTGAAAAAAGAGGACAAGGTGCCTAATGGGTCCAAAAAGGCTCTAGGAGGTCAAAAAATGCAAAAAACAATGAAAAATAGCCCTTGGACAGACAAAAACGGGATGAGGGGACCTAGAGCCCTCCTAGATGGCTAAATAGGGTAAAAAAACCCTAATTTTCAGTCTTAAATAGGCCTCGAGGGGCCACTTCTACTACCTGCAAAACACAACAAACAAACACATTATTAGATTGAATACAAGTGATAATCAATGGGCAAGTGCCACTTGTCAAGATGTGAATGGAGGAAGCTTGAGCACATTTTGGAGAATACGTAAAGAGGGGGGAGATTCAAATTCAAAAGATGGCTTGAAGGATGAGGTGAAAAGTGAAGTTAATATCACATGGCTCAAGAAAAGGACTTGTAAGAGATGTTAAATGCCATGTTTGAAGGACAAGACCTTTTGGGGCAAGATTTAAAATTTGAGGAATATTCCATCTTTGATTGCTTTTTTGAATGAAAATAGATGATTTATAAATCAATTAAATTGATTTTCATGTGCAAGTTGTAAAATCTAGAGGATTTGATGGATGAAGACTAAGATTAATCAAGATTTGATTAATTTAAAGGAGATTAGCTGTTTTGACCATTTGATTTAGATTTTTGGATTTAAATAAATCAAAAGGAGATGGAAAATGATTTAGACTTAATTAAATAATATTTGATTTATTTAATTAAAGAGGATGGTGTTAGCTTTAAATCAAATAAAGCTTAATTTATTTGATGAAGATTGGTGGATGATTGAAGCTCAAACATTTTGGGGGAATGTGCTCAAGCTTCCTCCATTCACATCTTGACAAGTGGCACTTGCCCAATCCTAGTACCTACAAAACACAACAAACAAACACATTATTAGATCAAATGCAAGTGAGAATAAAGATTCCCCATGAAATCCATTTACAAAGCTCAAATAGGAAAGAAAATGAAGTAACTAAACCAAGAAAGCAATGAAATCCTATTTAAGTATGCAAACTCTCAATCCCATGGGGGAATTGGTGCCAGTTTGATGTGGAAATTGGCCCTTTCCCAACTCCTATGCAAGCTTTGATGAAGATTGGTGGATGATTGAAGCTCCTTGATGCAATTTTGACATAATCTTGCTATGAAACCATGAAAATGATGAACACTTGATATGAATGGATAAAATTAGCTCTCAATGTGAAGAGAGTAACTTTGCTCTAAGTTGTGGGATCCAAAATACAAAGAGAAGCCTTCTATAAATAGAAGAACAAGATTAAGGAATGAGCAAAAATATGTATAACCCCAATCCTAGTACCTGCAAAACACAACAAACAAATACTTTATTAGATCAAATGCAAGTGAGAATCAAGATTCCCCATGAAATCCATTTGCAAAGCTCAAATAGGAAAGAAAATGAAGTAACTAAACCAAAAAAGCAATGAAATCCTATTTAAGTATGCAAACTCTCAATCCCATGGGGGAATTGGTGCCAATTTGATGTGGAGATTGGCCCCTTCCCAACTCCTATGCAAGCTTTGATGAAGAATGGTGGATGATTGAAGCTCCTTGATGAAATTTTGACATAATCTTGCTATGAAACCATGAAAATGATGAACACTTGATATGAAATGGAAAAAATTATCTCTCAATGTGAAGAGAGTAACTTTGCTCTAAGTTGTGGGATCCAAAATACAAAGAGAAGCCTTCTATAAATAGAAGAACAAGATGCAGGAATGAGAAAAATGGATGAATGTGGGATCATTAAACATCCAATGGGAAAGTGCCACTTGTCAAGATGTGAATGGAGGAAGCTTGAGCACATTTTGGAGAATATGCAAAGAGGGGGGAGATTCAAATTCAAAAAATGGTTTGAAGGATGAGGTGAAAAGTGAAGTTAATGTCACATGGCTCAAGAAAAGGACTTTTAAGATATGTTAAATGCCATGTTTGGAGGACAAGACCTTTTGGGGGGAGATTTCAAATTTGAGGAATATTCCATCTTTGATGTGTTTTTTGAATGAAAATAGATGATTTATAAATCAATTAAATTGATTTTCATGTGCACGTTGCAAAATCTAGAGGATTTGATGGATTAAGACTAAGATTAATCAGGATTTGATTAATTTAAAGGAGATTAACTGATTTGACAATTTGATTTAGATTTTTGGATTTAAATAAATCAAAAGGAGATGGAAAATGATTTAGACTTAATTAAATAAGATTTGATTTATTTAATTAAAGATGATGGTGTTAACTTTAAACCAGATAAAGATTAATAATTTATTTAATTTAAATGAGATGACTTTAGAGATTAATTAAATAAAATGAATTATTTAATTAAAAGAGGGACTATAGGATTAATTAAACAAAGTGATTTATTTAATTAAGAGATGAAATGTGATGAATTTAATTAAATAAGAATTATTTAATTAAATGACAAGCAGGGGAGATGATTCAGGATGAACTGGTGTTAGTAAGATCAGGATTAGGCATATAGGATCAATTGGTACATTTTTAGTGTCTACATTTTGCCCCTCTTTGAAGCAATGTACTTGTTGTGTTGGTTCAAAGAATGAACTGTCTTGATCAAAATTCAAAAATTCTCTAATTTTTTTGGATGCCCCACTACTGCCCCAACGAAGGAAGAATTACACTGGTATACTGCCCCCTCGAGAGATCAAGCGAAAATGCTAATTTCCAATTGAGATCACGATAAAATTCTAGAGGAGTGGTTCTACTGATTAGAAGATGAAAGATAATTCCTTAGAAAGATTAGATATTTGACATAGACAATTTTGATGATGTATAAACAGTCATCGGCCATGGGTAGCCTCATGTATATTTTGAGATATCACACAAATTTGGATAGAAATGATAGTAAAGATAGAAGAATAAGAAGAAATAAGATGATGAAAAGAGGATCCAACCAGTCCATGATGCATTAAGACTTTATTGGAGATGATGATGGATGATTAATGATGATGTTGATGATGATGTTCGCTTGCCGAGAATTGAGATTTTAAAAGGGACCATTTACCTTATGTTTGATAACACACATAGATATGATGCATCACGGTATGGACAACTAGGATGGAATTGTATCTGGTGAGATGGAATTTGACTCGACAAACAGATAGGAGTATTCTTGTTCACACTTGACATACAAAAACTTTGCTAGGATGCACTTAACAGAGCAAGTATTCACCAAGTTATATTACAAGAACGTCCAACAAGCACAACAAACAAAAGACAATGATCAATGCCCCATTCCTTTCTCTCTAAATCATTTTGATTAGACACCATCGAGAGGTCATTGGAATGAGTGCAATAAGATAAATCAAAAGAAGAGATCAAGCACACAAACGAGTCAATGTTCTTCATACCTCTAGCTAAGGGGATGCGTTTTGTTTAGGATAAGTATCCAAAGTGATATCCAAAATGATGCCCATTGTCAGAATGATATATCCTAGGACATGCATTGTATATGATGATGATGGGTTGATAAGTTGTTTGATAAGATTTTGATATAAAGTTGATTGGCATGTTTGAAAATGGTCAAGAATTTTATTTTGCATTTAGAAGTTTGTTGTTTGCTTTTGATTTTGCATTTGAAGTTTGCTTTTGTCGATTGTTTTACTTGTTTCTATTTGTTTTACCAAAGGATGAAGGTGATGATCGATTTTATTATGGGTGAAAGTTTATTTTGGGTGAAAGCGAGATGGGATGGATGGGTTTTTTCAAATATTTGGATGTTTTTGATGTTTTGAAATATTTTGAGGCTATTTTTGGGTTTTTCGGTTATTTAAATGTTTTTTTATGTTTTTCGAATGTTTTTGTGTTTTTGTGTCTCAGGGGCTAATCAAAGATTAGCCTTTCCTATGTTTAAGCTCAAAGACGACGTAGTTCAGATAACCATGTTTTTGACGTTTTCTAACTTTTTTGACTTGTTTTTGGATTTTGATATGATTTGGATGTTTTTGGATTTTTTGATGTTTTGAGGCTTTTGGATTTTCTGATTTCTAGATGTTTTTGGATTTTTTTATGTTTTGAGGCTTTTGGATTTTTTTGATTTTCTGATGTTTTTGGATTTTTGCATGATTTTGATTATTTGGGTATGGATATGTGTGATGATATCAGTGCCCCATTTTTGGGATTTTGTTGAAAACCAAGCTAAGGTTGATTGATCAGATCGATGGATTGATGATGATAACATTGCTGAGGATACACAACAATGCTAGGACAATGTTAAGCAACACGAGGATTAGGATGAATATCCCAAGATGATACAGGATTGATGATGATAACATTGTCGAGGATACAGAAGAATGCAAGGATAGTGTTAAGCAACACAAGGATTGGGAAGGATATCCTAAGATGATGGATTGATTGGATTTGATTGATCAGTATTGTTGAAGCTTGGTTTGGAACAAAAGTTGTTTGAATGATTTGATGTGACATTGAAGTGTAAACTAGATGCGATTAATATTGATTGTTTGGATTGACAATCGATGAAAGATAAAGCTTCATAAGGAACATCTTCTTGTCAAAACATGCCATGGGCTAGTGATTTTGGGATTTTGACTCACAAATGCTTTGACCAATTTGATTTCACATTTTTCCAATGTTCGGATCATCACATAAGTTGGAGGATATATGTCAAGATTTATTCCCGAAGAAATATGTGCATATCTGCCCCCAGTGTCTAGCAATGTATGAAATGCCATGGGTGGATGTTGGGATAGGTGTGTGGATGCATGGATATTGATTATCTTGTGCTAAGATAAGGTGTTCAAATAAAGAAAGCTCATTTGGATAGTGCTTCATGGCTCAGATAATGTTGGGTAGGATAGGATCAATGAAAATGACTCATGTCAAGATGTCTACGATAAGCAAGTGTAAAGTGTGCACCAAACTTTCATCAAGGTCAAGATAATTTGGACTATGGATGTAGATGGATGAAAATGGATTGGATAAATGGTTCATGGATGAATGGATTTATTATGGATAAGATGGATGGAATGTTGGATTTATTATGGATGGGATGAGATGCTTTCACCTAAGTTAGTGCACGCAAATGTTTGATTCTACACATGCTGCCTGTTTTCCAGGTTTTCATCACGATACCTGTCCAAAGCACCACCATAGTAGTTTTCACTGGAGGATGATTTTTTTCTTTATTGTTTTCAATCCATTTTCTGATTTTTTTGGAATTTCATATTTTTTATTTTTTTGGTTTTTTCTGTGAATGATTTTAAGCTCCCGCTAAGTCACCTAGTGGTGTCGATGTAGATGCTTCTATCATGATGTAGCCATCGATATCCTCGCTTGAAGAAGCCGCTTGCCAAGATAATGGTATGTGCGTGGATCAAGATGGGCCAAAAGTGGCAATATGATGATTATGTGTAGGGTATGTGGTTGCACTGACTTTTTTTACCCAAAATTGATAAAAAATGGTTTTAAAGGATATTCAACTTCCACCAATATAAATTATGCTTTAATTTGAATTTAATAAATAATTATTATTCATTTTCATTTGAATTACAACTAAAGTCCTAATTGATAGGACTGATTGAAAAAGATCTATAGCTTTAAAAGATACATTTTTGAATCCAAAACATGTTACATTCTATGCTCTCGACTATAGGATTAAAAAAATGAATTTCATGAAGTTTTGACCAAGTTAAGGTGGTCGACATACTATTTTATATTTTTAAAAGTTGTAATAAAAAAATTCATAATTAATTATTTACTTGGAATAAAATTACAAAAAAATATGCATGCAAATCTGGACATGAGTCCTCTACTTATATCTAAAATATTATAAAAAAATAATTATCATTTTATTGTGGTTAGGGTGGTTAGATAGACACCTACTTATTTTTCCTTGAAATTTAAGTACATTGAAATTTCAAATTTTCACCAAATAGATTTTTATTTTTTTAAATAAACCTATTAGTTTAGAAACTACATTAAATTTTCTACATATTCTATTCTTACATATTTTTGAAATAATATAGATATCTTATTCAAATTTTTCGTTAAGATGCCTAACTCTGATTTTTCTTAATTTTTCACCACTTAAGGGCCTATTTTTTCCATGATGATCCTGCACATACCCTGCACTTGAATACAACTTTTGAGATTCTTGATCTACTTTATTGATATCAGAGTTAACTCTATCTTTATGCACACATCACAATAGAGTTCCTTCTAAATCCTTATGATGAAGGGTTGTTGCCAATACATGGTCAATGCTAGAATTGGATGTCATGCATGGAGGCATGGATGGATTGGTTCATATTTTGGAACCTTTGACTCTCCAAACTTGGGAAGATAAGCAATGATGGGTGGATACGAAAGTGTGCATGGAATTAGGACCAACTGCTTGATACACTTTGTACATTTCTTGAAAATATTGCTTTTGCTTTTGTGGACATCTTTGATGGATACTTTTTCCTTTTTTATTTTGCCCCATAGTTTCTTTGACTAATGGAGTTTGATAGGGATAATTTTTGTTTGTATTCTTTGGTATCCATTTGTATTTGATTTTTCCATTATGCTTCTCAACTTATTTTTCTTTGATAATGTTCTTTGTGCTTTGATTCAAATCTTTCCTTTGATGTTGGTCCCAATTCATGGATGGGGTGATGGGTGGATGAAGATTGATGACATGGCTGGTTGTAGTATTGGCCTTGGTTTCATCATAAGGATTCTTCATTCTCCCTATGTTGACATTTTCTTGGGATGAAGTTTCCCCCAATATGGTGGTAGTAGCACCTTTGTTCCTTGATTCTGTCTGTTTTGAGATGTCTTGTTCAGTAAGCATTTTCTAATAAAAAACCACTGCAGATGACATTATTTCAATTTGCTGCTCTACTGACTCCAGAATATCCTGTTCTACCAGAACTATTTCCTTGAGTGGATAATTCTGGATATCCTCATACAAGATGTCCTTAGTCTGAATTCGAGATATATCTGATCCTCCTATTGATAATTCAGTTTGACTATAGGAATCAATAACCTACTTTTTTTGTGTAATAATGTCATGAGTAAAGGAATCCTATTTTGAATGAAGATCATCTACATGTCCATCCACAAGAAGCATCTCATCGGTAGATGGAGGAGTATGTGCTATGTGGATATGATCATCATTTGTGACATCTTGTATAGATAGGAGAGTGTCCATTAGATCATTGTAGTAGCTTGGAGATACAAATTCTTGATCTTGATTAATTTTGGAAATGCTTTTGACATGCTTTGGATCAAGTTCTTGACATGAGTCAATTTCAAAGGATGGATTGCTTATAAAGGGTTCTTGGATATCTTTATTAGACATGGGAATTGGCTCAATATCCTCTTGATCTTTGAGTGGACTTGGATCAAATGTTGAGTTGAAGATTCCTTTAATATCTACAACCATGAGGTTGAAGGATGTCAATATGTCTTGGAAAGGACCATTGCTAGACTTTGGTGAAAGATGTTGATCATGGTTTGGAATGAATTCTTGAGAAATGTCCTCTAGCTCATGAGGTGATGTAGAGACATTTTCAACATGATCATTGGTCGAATCCTAGTCATTGTTCCCAATAGTTATCATTTTTTGATCAATAAGTTCTTGGATGAGATTTTTGAGTTGAATGCAATTTGGCGTTGTGTGTCCCTTTTTTTTGTGAAAATAACAATGGTGCTCCTCATTATACCGTGGTGGCTTAACTAGGGGTTCTTGATAGTTCTCATAGATGGAGAGTTTGATGAGATTTTCTTGTAGCAATTGTTGCAGGACTGATTCAATTGGTCTCCCAAGTGGTGTATATTTTCATTTGTTACCTTGTGATATTTTTACCTTAAATTGACGTTGTGATGATTGATTTTGTAGATGTGGTGATTGATCTTGGTGCAATGAATCAACTAATTTGGCAAGTGAAGCAAGTTGATCTAGCGAAATTTGATCTTGATTTTGATTTTGACACCCTTGATATAGTTGATTTGACTTTTGTTCAAGCGGATTTGGAATGTATGTTGGTGGTGTTTGTATGGGATCATGGAAAATTTGATTTTGGACAATGTTCTGATTTGGGATGATGTTTAGATTTGGCATGATGGGTTGAAATTGAACATTATTGTGGTTTAAGTAACTTTAATTTTGCATGGTGTTACCTTGAATTGGATCAATACATGGAGTCATTAACATATTTTTTGGACTTTGAACAACATTTGTATGATTTGCAAACATATCTACCCCAAAGTTTATCAAGTGTGGATTTGAAATGTTCATGTTTGGTAAACTTGTACTTGGTATATATTCACATTTGGAATGTATGGATTTGGTAGGATAATGTTGTTTGCTTGAAGATTCGTGCATTGGGTGTTTGATTGATAGATTTGTAAGTTTGGAATTTTATTTAAATCTATCATAGGGAAAGGTGTTCCAAAGTTTAGATTAGGCATACTCATATTTGTTGTACCATTGAAGTTTGTAGGAGATAATGATCCCATGTATGGATTGTATAAATGTGAGTTTTGATAATCAATTGGCATTGCAAGGCTTTGATAGTTTGGTTGATTTAGACCACTCATGATGTATGAATCAAGTTTGCATTCCATGTTTTTGTGTTTTTTCCTTGTTTACCTCTAAGGGATTTAGGACCAATGATGAAATGAAGGATGAAAGGGGTGAATGATATGGGTGTTGAAATTTTAGGAACCTTGGAGGGATACTAGAATTTAGGAATTTTAGATTTTTAATTTTGGATTGGATTTTATTTGATTTGGATAATGGACTTATAAACCCCAAGATTTTGGATGTTATCTTGGAATAAACTTGTCCACAAGGATGATAATTTAACTAGGTGTATGAGTAAGGATCCATCCACACACACTTAGCCAAACAAGGAGATTTTGATGTTGATTTTAAGAATTTTACCAAAATTCTAGTATGAATTAATTTTCCAATGGTTCAAAAGTTGTTTTTGAGATGGGAATTGAATGATGTTTGAGATGGATGAAATGATTGGTTGTTTTGATCCTAAATGAACCTAAGAAAAATCTTGTTTACAAGACCAAGGTTTTGAAGAACATGTTTTTCCCAAAAAATAGTTCAAACCAAAAGACCAATGTTTGCATGAAAAACCATATGAAAAAAGATACAAAAGCACATGTGTGGGGTTCAATTGATTTCATCTTGATTAATGAGTTGTTTTTAGCACAAACACTTTCTTGATTAGATTTTCAAACTAGATGCCTGCCTCAATTTCTTTTCATCCCACAAGGTCCATTATGTGGAAATCAAGAGAATCAAGGTGATAGTTCCCTGATGTTGACTTTAGTGAGAGAAAATTGAGATATAAACCCAAGTACTTAGATGCCTCTAAGGATAGAATCCCAAGGGTAGGCAATAGCACTTGGATTTTGTCAAAGGAATTTGCTCCTCTAAAGGGTTTGAAATTTGATGTTCATGTTGAATGTTTGTTTTCCCAATGTTTACGATCAAGCAAAGTGTTTTTGATTCTAAGAACATGAACAACCCTATGGATATGAAAGACAGTATTTGTTGAATCCCCACTTAGACAAGTCTAACTACGCCTAATTTTAGTAAATGTTTAGATGCTTGACCCCACTAGCTCCCCTCCATGACACTCACTTATATGGGGCAACCAAGCATTAGTACCCATGAAACTCCCATGGCATACTTTCCATTTCTACTAAAAGCTATAAAATTATGGGGCAGCTTCAGAATGGCCGTTCTTGCACCAACAAATAGATCAAGGATTTTGGCCTTCTCTAAAAAAGGGTTTTAATTTAAACTTTCCATTTGTAGGGATTGATCCATGCGGCAAGAGACCATTGCTTCCCTTCTCATTAGAACCAACTGCGTGATACTGGCCTTTGTTCTAGTATCCACATTTATATACCGGCTAGAAATACATTTGGATTTAGTGTGTTACCAATTGGGTTGTTCCCTTGGGTTATTACTTTTTCCCACAAGGCAGACCCTCTAAGATAAACAAAATTGAGCAAACATATCCATAGTTCGATCGATCTTTGTTGAGAAACAAAGAGAAAACACATGCAATATGTTCCACTCACACTTGCAAGATGTGTTCAATTTTAATCCCAAATGAAGTGTGTGGGTAATTACTTACGCAACTTAATGTCACCAAAAGGCCTTTTGATTCTCAAGATCATTGTGAGGCGTGAGAGATGCACATACATCCTTTCAATGATATTACTTTAAGTAATTACAAAATAAAGAAGCACATGTTCATTTTAAGTCCACAAAGCAATGATTTGATTCCTTTTTTAGTGCACCAAAATGAAATATGGAATTTGCCTTGTTCAATTGTTAATCTTAAAAAAAATCTAGTAAGTTTGTCTAAAGTTCTTTTTAATCCCTTTGATTGTTATTTTTAAGCCCAAACAAAAATTAGTGAGTCCTAAAAGCTTGAAAGTGACAAAGTCCTTAAAAGAAGAGATTATAATTTCTCCCCAAAGTGTTCAAAAATACTTGATACAATGATGTGATAATACTTTTCTTTGACTTGCATGCTCCATGATCCTTTAAAACCTACAATACAAGCTCCAAATGTTAGATAAAATCAAGAAACAAGAAGATATAAGGGTTAGATAAATGATTAAGCATAAAAGCCCTAAAATTTAGACCAAGTTTCATTGTGATTTGACATTAGATGAAAATTTGAAAAATTTAACACTATAAAAATTGAGAAACACCTATACCATTGGATAGCTTATGAAATTCTACCCCATTTAAAAAAAAAGCTCCTAAAAAGACCAAAAAATGACCAAGATACAACCATTTTAAGTTTGAGTGAAAAAGAAAGAAAGCAAAGGTGGCTCTATTTGCAATGATGTTGTTTGAGCCTAGCGGTGTACTTTTGGGGTCCAGCGGTACAGTTTGAAAAGGTCAATGATGTAGTTTGAGCCCAACAGTGTAGTTTGAAAATTTGAATTCTCTAGGCTGGAAGACCTCATCGATGGAGTTTGGAGTTTGAAGTAGTGTTGTATGGCGCCACTAGGCTGCTAGTGGCTTTGTATGGCATTGCTAGATTGTCAGCAGTTCTGTTTCCTGTAGACACAAAAAAAATGGGAAAAAGCATAATTTTTTTGATAAAACATGATCTAAATGTGAGATTTGACCTCCCTCTAGCACCAATATGTAGAACCCTAATCCTAGTACTTGTAAAACACAACAAACAAACACATTATTAGATTGAATGCAAGTGAGAATCAAGATTCTCCATGAAATCCATTTGCAAAGCTCAAATAGGAAAGAAAATGAAGTAACTAAACCAAGAAAGCAATGAAATCCTATTTAAGTATGCAAACTCTCAATCCCATGGGGGAATTGGTGCCAATTTGATGTGGAAATTGGTCCTTTCCCAACTCCTATGCAATCTTTGATGAAGATTGGTGGATGATTGAAGCTCCTTGATGAAATTTTGACATAATCTTGCTATTAAACCATGAAAATGATGAACTCTTGATATGAAATGGATAAAATTAGCTTTCAATGTGAAGAGAGTAACTTTGCTCTAAGTTGTGGGATCAAAAATACAAAGGGAAGCCTTCTATAAATAGAAGAACAAGATAAAGGAATGAGAAAAATGGATGAATGTGGGATCATTCAACATCCAATGGGAAAGTGCCACTTGTCAAGATGTGAATGGAGGAAGCTTGAGCACATTTTGGAGAATGTGCAAAGAGGGGGGAGATTCAAATCCAAAAGATGGCTTGAAGGATGAGGTGAAAGGTGAAGTTAATGTCACATGGCTCAAGAAAAGGACTTGTAAGAGATGTTAAATGCCATGTTTGGAGGACAAGACCTTTTGGGGGAGATTTCAAATTTGAGGAATATTCCATCTTTGATGCCTTTTTTGAATGAAAATAGATGATTTATAAATCAATTAAATTGATTTTCATGGGCAAGTTGCAAAATCTAGAGGATTTGATAGATTAAGACTAAGATTAATCAGGATTTGTTTAATTTAAAGGAGATCAGTTGATTTGATAATTTGATTTAGATTTTTGGATTTAAATAAATCAAAAGGAGATGGAAAATGATTTAGACTTAATTAAATAAGATTTGATTTATTTAATTAAAGAGGATGGTGTTAGCTTTAAATGAAATAAAGATTAATTTATTTAATTTAAATGAGATGGCTTTAGAGATTAATTAAATAAAATGAATTATTTAATTAAAAGAGGGACTATATGATTAATTAAACAAAGTGATTTATTTAATTAATAGGAGATGATGACTTAATTGGATAAAAAATGATTTATTTAAGAGATGAAATGTGATGAATTTAATTAAATAAAGATTATTTAATTAAATAACAACCAAGGGAGATGATTTAGGACAAACTAGTGTTAGTAAGATCAGGATCAGGTGTATAGGATCAATCGGTATGTTTTTAATTTCTATAACTATAACTCCATCTTACACTATTGAATCTAGATAATAAATTCCACATCCTTGAGATGGGAAATTTTATTTAAGTAGAAAATTATTTTGAAGTAGTTAAAGGTTCAATCTAGTCATGGATGATATTTTGGGAGGATATTGTGAGTAGTTGAGGTGAATAAATGAAATTTTAGAAGTTTGATATACATCAAGAAGTTAGATTGGATAATATAGGATTTTATTGTACATTGGATATGGGAACATGATGTCTAGGTTAAACATTGTATGTTCAAAGGTTAGTTTGAACTCTACATGCAAGAAGAAGTGAATGGAAAAGGCCCTTAGAACCTTTGTAGGAATTCAATGTGGGACTAGACATGAGTATGGGACATTGGATTGGAATCCCAAAATTCCACTTGAAGGCAACAAGAAAAGGTTCAATGGAATGTGGGAAAATATGGAAGGATGTGACATGGAAATGGGTAGAAAGAAAAATTCTAGACCCACTTTGAAATTCTACAAAGGTTAGGGAAAGAAATAATTACATGGATCTGCAAGAAAATAAAGAAGGTCAAAATAAAGGAACAGGGAAAATAGGTTTGGATATCTATTGAAATATTATAAGAGGAGGAGATGGGAATAGTGGCAAGGGAATTGGAGAAATGCAATGACTTGATGTGGAAGTGGAAATAAGAATAGGAAATAAAAAGGAAGCATACATGTCCATAAAAATATTGTAAACAAGGGAAGCAAAGGAAATGGAAGGAAAGAACTCGATAAAACTTATAATTTAATTTTTTTTTTTATGTAGGACTTAATATCAATACATGAATTTGGACAAGTAGGAAATGTATGATAGTCCACCAAAAGTTTGTAACATTGCAAATATAATAGAAAATGACCAAAACACTCCCAAAATGAGAATTTTCTTGGATTTTTTATAAATTATAACACATGATAGGGATGTAGAGGTTGATGGCAAGAAATACATGTACAATCTTGAACAAAATGTTCTTGTTCAATTTTTTCTCATATTAGTTATATGTCATGCCCACTTTTTTTGGGAATATTTCCTTGTTTTCCTAGAAACCTAGTTAATAAATTCTACTTTACAAACACACTAAAGTTTTCTTTCCTTTTTATTGGTTTAGTTTATTGGGTATTTATTTCTAGGCTCCAAATAAATGAATCTTAAATCCAATTGTTTTAATATTTCTCTCCTCACAAAACTAAATTGGGTTATTATCACTAACTATAACTAGTATGATAAATCAAAAAATCTACGTGATCAATCCAATGATTTTACTTACCATAACTATTAATTTAAAATTGATATAGTTTGATACACATTGATGAATTATTACCACACTGAAGTAATTTACAAAAGACCCTTACTCATTAAGGAAATTACTACTTTTCTATATCATTTACTAGATCAGTGTTCCTCTCCATGACTTAAATAAGAGTAGTAGTAATAAATTATGTTTATTAATTAATATTACCTAGACTTCTTTGAATTTACTAGTTTCTAACTTCAACTATCCTAACACCCAAGGATGCAAAAACAATATCTAACTACCAAATCATTCTTTGTTCTTCAATATCAAATGATATGTTGACATCTAATGTAAGTAAAGAGAGGAGAATGACAACCTAATACCTTAAACTACTAGTAACCTATCTAGTGACAACAAAAATGCTACTTCAATGACAATCACTTGAAAAATATGTTAATCCATAGCACAAAGATAAAAATGTTAAAGATAATTTGAATGATAACAACTTCATGAATGATGAATGATGATGTTTTCATGAAAATGACAACTAAGATCATTTTAAATGGTAACAATTTTACTAGTTAATATGAAAATCCCTAACAAAAAGTGATGACTAAGTGCATTTAATAAAATGATAATTTGCAAAATTTATTGTATACCTAATTGACTACTATTGCACATTAAATTTCTAAAAATAAAATTGATATTTATGCAATGTATATGAATAACAAGATAAAGTATAGACATGAAAATAAATATATAATCAATGCTAAACCATCTAATATTATTAAATATCATATTGTTTTAATTAAAATATAAAACCATTATCTATTGAATAATAATGCACATTAAGTCACAAATTTTGCATGTAACATAAAATTTATTAAAAGAAAATTATTTACACAATGAAAATCATGGCTATTGAATTTTGTTATTAATTTCTAGTGACTATATCCAAAATTTAAGATGGTTTAAGGTTGTATTGTGAAATTTATTCCTTAAATAAAATAAAAATTCCAACATTTGCAAACACTAATTCAAGTTTAGTTTTCTTTTTTTTGGGTTCATAATTTCAATTTAAATAAACATTAGTTTCTTAAAATTACAAATAACTTATAGCTACTTGATCTTCATTATATTTCTCTCCTTCCTTTGTTGTGTTTCCATTTACATTCATTTTAATTTGATCGATTTGTTTTCTCACGAGATTGCAAGTTGAAGACATAGAGAGATCATTTTCCAAATTGATTACTTGGTCTTATTTCATAAAAAATAATTACAATATATATATATATATACATATATATATAATTGCATATTATTCTTTAGATTTATTATGATATTTCTTGAACACAATAATTGGCAAACAACATATTTAATTGAATCTTTGTTTAAATTAAAAAAAAAGTTATACATATGTAAATATTTATAGTTAGATACTATCTCCATGGGGTCGAGGGCCCTCATGGAGTTGTGGACCATTAAGGGGGTTGGTACTCCATAGGAGTCCGCGACACCTCATGGCCACAAAAGAAAGGATGACCTATGTATGCAGGCTGACCCTTCTTTGGTCGGTATTCCTTAGTTTTTTATTTATATTATATATATATATAATTTTTAATATGAAATATATATGTGTTTTATAATATATATATATATATATATTAAGCTTTATATTATATTTTTTTATTATATATAGTATTTATATGTAAATTAATATATGTATGTATGATATAAGCATTTATATTTTTAATTTATGTATTTAATGTAAAACAAACACACATACATATATTAGATTTATATGTATTTATTTAAAAAAAAAAATTTGCATACAAATACAATCCTTATTTATTTATATTTATAAATTGTTGAACCTAATTCATTTAGTCACATAACATATATTTTATTCTATTCTAATTTCATACATAAAGATTGTAAGAGTTTGTATAGAATAACTCTACACAATGCAAGATTGGCTGAAGATTATAGCCACCCAAGATCTAGGCACTTCATGAAAGCATAGATAAATCAATATGCAATGCTCAAGATTGTAATGGAATTGAATCCAATAATGTGTATAATTTATATATGAGACCACTTGGTTATATAGCCAAGGTGAGAAAAAGAATTAAATAGGATTATGACAAGTCTCTTAATCCTATGACATCAACTTATCACAACTACCTAGGACACATGTTTTATAAGTCAAAAGATAAGATAAGATCTAATGACAACTAATACCTTCTAGATGAATTCCCTCCTAGGAGCTAAGTAAACTTAACATGTAAATAAGTCCCCTAAGTCCTCTAGCAATGAATTAACTAGGTACACAACTTTATTTACACCAACACCCCCCCTTAAGTGCAACTTAGGGAGTAGCAGATTATTATATAAATGAAAAAATGATAGGTCATGGCTACGAGGCCATGTTAGGTACCCATGTACAAATGCAAAAATAATATCTCACAAATAGAGAAGAGGAGAAAACCTAGTGGGAAAAAACTCACCCCAAAAGAGATGAAAACACAAAATACTCTCAATGAAGAATGACAAGGACAAAGCGGGTATGTGCAGGATCATCATGGAAAAAATAGACCCTTAAGTGGTAATGAAAATTTAGAAAAATCAGAGTTAGGAAACTTGACGTAAAAATTTGAATAAGTTATCTATATTATTTCAAAAATATGTAAGAATAGAATCTGTGGAAAATTGATTGTAGTTTATAAAATACTAGGTTTATTTAAAACAAAACAAAATCTATTTGGTGAAAATTTGAAATTTCAATGCAGTACTTAAATTTTAGGAAAAAAATAAGAAGTAGGTGTTTGTCTGACCACCCTAACCATAATAAAATGATAATATTTTTTATAATATTTTAGATATAAGTAGAGGACTCATGTTCAGATGTGGCGCATATTTTTTTGTAATTTTTTTCCAAGTAACATCACTAATTATGATTTTATTACAACTTTAAAAAAAAATATAAAACTCAGAACCGAATTAATCTTAACTTGGTCAAACTTCATGAATTTTTTTTAATCCTATAGTATGCAAAGCATAGAATTTGACGTATGTTTCAGAATAAAAAAATATGATACTGTTTGAAAATTATAGATGTTTTACAATCAGCCTATCAATCAGGACTTTAGTCATAATTCTAATAGAAAATGAATAATAATAATTTATTAAATTCAAAATAAAGCATAATTTATATTGGCAAAAATCTAAGAATCTCCTCTACAAACCCTTTTTGTTTCATCAATTTTGGCTAAAAAAAAGTCATCAGCCACATGGGCGAAGTCTAGAAAAGCAAGGTAAGCTATTAAACACGCTTTTTGTGTTGAATTAGGATTGACATCTCCTAGCCAAATACCAAAGCAAACCCGAGGCTATTCTGTAGGCAATAAATTTTGTGTGATAAATATTGGATATCAGATTCAAATTGGATATTCGATTCAAATCGGACATCTGATATGAATCCGATATCTGATTTGGTTTATATATCATTTTAAAAAATGTTAGACTTTATAATATATGATTTAGAATATACAATATATCTCATTTATAGTTTATAGTTTATTTTAATATATCTAGTTTAGAATATACAATATTG